>PVJA010005606.1:0-23713 GCA_004027025.1 Myocastor coypus
CCCCTTCCTCCTTTTCTCCCCTTCCCCTCCCCCTTCTCCCTTTCCTCCTCTTCTCCCCTCCCCCTTCCCCTCCCCCCTTCTCCCTTTCCATTGCTTTGTCTTTTTGTCTTTTGCAAAAGACCACCTCTCTGATTTCAAATTTTAATTTCAGAAAGTTGAATTAATTTTTATACAAAGGAAAGAAATATCCCCAAACTATGTGAACAACTTAAATGTATTATATTTAGGAAATAGCATAATGTATCCTACAAATGCATTGTACAAAAGCTGATCTTATCAAATGAAAGGCAAAGAAATATTTCCTTCATTTTTAATTTGTAAAGTATTTTAAAAGACCATTCTAGGTGATGCTTCCCAGAGTGCATTTAAATTGTTATCCAAGTATGATTAGGCACTTCACCGAAAATGCATGCCTTGAAGAACTATCAGAAATGAGGTCAAGCCTTTCAGAACATACATGAGCTAACAGCAAAATTTGCTTCAACAAATGACTCATAGAAAATTTAAAAATAAAACACAATGAAGAATAAAGTTTGGAGTATGAAAGATAAATGAACTCAATGAATAACTATGGGAAGATGGATGAGTGAATGAGTGAATGACTGAATGAATGAATGAGTATGGTGATCAGGTCTTACCTCAGATACCGAGAGCATCACAGATAGCAGGAAGAAAAAAGAGATTCCATTTTCTTATGAACAAATCACTTGGCACTATACATACTTACTTGTTTCATAAACTGCATCGTCAAATTTCCCCTTTAAATTTAAAATCTCGTGGGGCAGGTCAGTGAGGGAGAGAGAGGCCAGAGTGGAGATGGGGAACGGCAGGCCAGGGGTGCTAAGCGTACAGTAGATTTTTTACTTTACACCTACAAGAAGAAGATGTGACCACTAAAAAGTGAAGGTGTATATGTAGGAATTAATGTGCTCTTGCCTTGTCAAGCTGTTTGATATGGTTTTCCAGGTCATTATGTTATTCTAGATATGAAAAGTGATGTAAGCTGGTAGCAATGTAGTGCTTGAAATAAAATAATTTGCATAATAAAAAAGAAACAGACCATAGGAAAGCAAACAATTATTAAATAATGTACAACATTAGCTAACATTCCAACGTAAATAAAATAAACAAACAGACGTTAAAACAATCAAAACGAGTTCTGTGGGAAGTGGCTTCTGTGGCTGTCATCATGCAGGAGAGACAGTTAAGCTTCAGTGAGGAAGCCCGGAAGGATTTCTCCATGCCGAGGCCTGTCCCTAAGCTATAGCACGCTACGGGGTCTCCAGGTGGCTATGTCCTGGGCTTTCGCACTGGGCACAGCGCACACTGCAGACAGTGAGGCTGCCTGCGCAGCCCGCCCTGGCCAGGCAGGGTTCTCAGCTGTACTTTAATGCACATGTTTGTGAAATTACTGGGCCAGTATCGTCCTGTTTTTGTTTGGAGTAGCTCATTCCAGCTGCATGTGTCGAGTAGTCTGTGGCAAAGGCAGTGGTACATGCAAGGCACAAATGACTGTAGGAGAAGCATTCCAGCCTGGGTGCTGAAAGTTGCACAGAGAGCTATTCAGACAGAGCCATGTGGATGCCAAGGGAAAGGAGAAAGCGTTAGAAATGAGCTTGTCACTGTACTGTAGCAGCAAAGGTCCGTGTGGCCCAGCTCAAGTAGTCTCAGGAAACTGCTCTTAGGAAACTTAATTTTTATTTCCTGAAAGGATAAAAGAGCATAATTTAAGAGCTAAATGATAAACAGATCATCTTCTAGACTGCTACATTGATTCATTCCTAAAATGTTCATACAGGAGCCGATTAAAAGTGGCAGGTATTGATCTTTGACAAGGTCATAATTATTAATGTTAATTTGTAAGGCATGATGGGCACTGTAGTTTTCTGACGGATCCATGTGTGGTTCATGAAGGATTCTCTCAGCTGGCAAAATTCCATTCACCTGTCAAAAATATCGTTTGCTTCAGGCAAGTGATTGAATGTAATTCTGCAAGACTGGTTTATAGAAAGCAGCCGGTGACAACTAGCTACAGTTCTAATTTCTAGGAAGCAGCACTACTACAACAGGTCCCTTGCCTGTTCTGTCCATGAAGTGCCCAGGTGTACCAATAAGGGTGTTGGTAGCTGCAAAGTTATCAGCAGGTAAATAGTCACCACACTGAACCCCACTGGAGGTATTAATAGGGGGTTTTTAAGACACTTAGAAGTGTGTCAAAAATATACCCAAGTAAAACACATACACAGGCTGTACTCTGAACCAAAGTCAACCCACAATTCCTAGGCACATAGATATTTAGAGAGATTCTGAAACTGCTTAGAATAATAAGAGTTTTAATAGTAAATGCTGGCTTATGTTCGAAAAATACAATGTGAAGCGGGGACACGCCAGGCCAAAAGAGCACACTGAAATGACAGAGTGAAGAGAAGGAAAATCAAAAGCTTTGTTGGCCACTGAGCAAGCTACTGCGTGTCCCCTGGAGAGAGGCGGTGATGGGTAGGACTTGCCATGATAGAGACATTCGGTCCCAGTGCCCTGATGTTGTTAATTACACACTGAGATCCTCTCAGTGTATCCTAGAAGTCAGGCATTTTGCTTCTGAATATTTGTAGTGTGAGTTGTTAGATTGCCTATTGGTTATTTCTCTTGATAATTTGGACCTGGACGTTAAGTCCTATTGGCAACAACTATCTGTCAGGAGCGATTTTTTTTTTTTTTTTTAAATAAGATTTGTGTATTTAGTTTTCATTATAGAAGCACTTGTCGTTGAAAAAATGTGTACCTGTCAAGTTTTCCGCAGCTCGCCGGGGATGCAGACGGTGCTGTTGTGGTCTCAGAGCCCAGCTGACAAATTCACGTTTCAGTAGGAAAGACAAATCCAGGGGCTTTCTCCCCTCCTCTTTTTTTTTAAAAAAAAATTCTTTTTTTCTTCTCGCTTTGACAGTCATACATAACAATTTGAGGCCTAAGTGCCCCTTTGATGCACTATTCCATTATTAAGTGACATAGTCACTGTGGAATAGAAGTAGTGCCTGTATGCAAGGCGTTGTGAATTAAACAGCTTTCTATAGAGGGAAGCTGAGTGGCCCAAGGAACTCTGAAATCTTTTAAAAAAATAATTTAAAAAACTGTGTTTGAGAAACTCCAAAGTATACAAGTTAAAATAAGCTCAGGTAGTACATTGTAAACTATGGAAAATAAAATATTTTCCACAGTATCACTAAAGACCAGAGGCAGCATTAAATACACTAGCAAGTACCCAACACCCATAATTACTCATCAAATGTGGGTACATGCCGTAGGTCTTGAGGAGAAAGAAAGAAACAAAGGCAACATAGGGAAATTGCAGACTGCAAGGGAGGAGGAAGCAGATGTTTATTAGGTGACAAAAATTTTATTCTATGTCATTAGAGGAGTATCCTGAGAGTATCTCTTTATACCTAAAGTGCAAGCGTTTTTACTAAAGTAATATTGACTTAAAGTACTTGAATTAATTATTCTGTCAATATCTCTACAGTAAATCAATACACCTTGAATTAAGCAACAGTTTTTGCCAGAGGGTAGGCTAATCTTCATAATTTTTAGTTACAATTCATTAATCAATCCATCACTACAAGGGGAAGACACAAAAACAAAGCAACAAGAATTTAATAACAAAGCTAAATGAAAGAAGTTTAAAATAAGTCTTCATGGGCCGGGTGGGATGGCTCAGTGGTCTAAAGCGTCTGCTTGGGAAAGCTTGGGTGGCTTCAGGGACCGAGGTTGGATTCCCAGCACCACATGCTGTGCCAGCCCTGCCCTTTGGGCGGGTTGTGCAGGCCATAAAAATGAGTGAATAAACAAACAAAGGTTCTGAAGCAAGAAAAAAAATAAATAAAATTTAAAAAAATAAGTCTTCAGAGTTTCTCCTTTATAACCTAGGAAATGATACATTAAAAAACTACAGGACTGTGACTCTCGAATATGTTTAAGGTAACAAAATTAAATAATCATTTTTTCCAAGGAATGCAAAAGTATAATTTTAATATTTATGGCCTTCTGCAACACGATAGGTCACAGAATGGACACTTTTCTTCAGGTTATTAAAGGGAAAGGAATTATTTTACAAACATTGATTCTATGAAATGTCCCATGGGAAAACGACAACAAGAATTGAAAACTGATCTGTACGGTTCTGAAATATTTGTTATAATACTTATGTCTTTGTAGTTCTGACAACTCAAACAAACTGATGAGTATCTAAGGATGTGAATTACAATTGCAACACTGAATTTCCCAAATAGCTTTTTTATTTTTTTAATCTTCAACGCCAGAAACAGAAAATTGAACAATTTCTTTATCCTCTTTAACTTACAATCTCACGAGGCAAGGAAAAACACATAAAAGATGCAGGGGCATTTTATACCTTTATGGGGTGATGGGAGAGAGTCATGGTCCTGTAAAACAATGGCCAAAAGTAAATATATTGTTTCTCATATTCTTGGGACTGAGTTGTTCAAGGAGAGTAAAGCAATTTTATCAGTTTCCCAGTTTATGCTTCTGAATCGCTAAAGGAGTTGAGAGAGAGAGAGAGAGAGAGAGAGAGAGAGAGAGAGAGAGAGAGAGAGAAAGGGAAAGAGAGAGAGAGGTAATTATGGGAAATAAAATAAGAATTTTCTTAGTTACAATTCTTGGCCCTTAGCTGATTGCAGTAAATTATAAATTATGCAGTCAGTGTAGGCCAACAAAAGAAGACATCTCCAAGTCTCAGTCCAAGGTAATTACTTAAGTCCGCCGAATGTTCCCCTTCCATCGAGTGTGATCTCCTGTGACAGCTCCCTCTGACAGCTGACCTTCTCGGCTACGTTCTTAGCCTTCGGATCATGAGCACTGTGCCTCTCTCCCTGAATATCTCTATATATTTGTGACACTAAGCTTTCAAATACAGCTATTGACAAATCAGAACATCAGTCTAAGTGCTGGTCTCCCTATCACTCACAATAAAGTAGCTATCACTTGTGGTGGTGTCGAGCAAGCACGTCTCTGAAAAATGAGTCTTCGCCGAGCACTCATTTGACACAGCTCGCCTGCCTCCCCGTAATTGCTCTGTCATTGTCAGTTGGCAGTTCGGGCTCATTCCTGGAAGCTGCGCCATACAATTGGATACAATTACTCCCATTTACCACCACTATTACAGCACTGATGTTGCCCAGTCCGCATACTGACATGCCTCATTAAACCTGGATGCGGGCCATTAATGAACATTGTTAGCATTTCTCTTAAACTTTTTTGCCTCTAATAAACAGTCAGTGTTCCATGAAGGAGCACTGCCATCCTTGTGATATGATATTTATTATCTTCTGGGGGAAGGGGACTCTGTAGATGGAAACCCTCCAGATGCTCAGAGGTATACAGCGAGAGCAGGAGGAAACGGTGCTGATCAGGGAGACCTTCCTCCACCCGGACCCTCCAACCATTAACCGAGTGACCTCTCCTAGCCCAAAAAAGACACGCAGGATAAACAGCAGCACCCTGGAAGCGCCAGCATCTCAGCGGGTTTCTCAAGGTTGAGTCATCACCAACACCTCCCCTCAGCTGTCTCCTGCCCCCAGGGGGTGCTATGTGCCGTGAGAAAGATAATTTCGCCCTGGGTCTTCAATCCATTATGTCCAGCTAACTTCAACGTGCATTTTTATTCAGAGATAATTATGTGTTGATCAGAGAAGTCAGCGGCTGTCACCCATATAGCAGGCACACCTGCAGTGTGACATAGGTTGGAACGGCGACAAGCTCTTGAGCTGTCATGGCATGGACAGGGACTTTATTATGTATGTGTCATCATTTCTCTTAAGAAAATTATGCTTTCCCACACAATGACAATAATGAACCTTTACAACACCTCTATAAACCTCATTTGCAGCTTATTCTTGACCTTCATTAAATATGTACTAAATATATAGAATCACCCATAAAGATGCAGGAAGCTCTGTGTCACTAAGTGTTTATAAATAAGTTTTTAACTGTGGGCAAGAATGAGATATCGAGTGGCCAGCCCAAGGTCATAAACTGAACGCCTACAGGACCTTAAAAGAAAATTAACATACCCAGTTCTACGTTCGCTTTTTTCATAACTAGGATAAGAAAATAAGTATTTACCTAACTGAAGGTATTGTTGAATAGATATTTTGAGCATTAACCAACATGGACTCTGTTGACGTAGCTAGGGTCAGCTTGTCAGAGGCACTCTGTGACGAAACTTACACCCTAAAACTGGGAGGAAAAATCTTTATGCAGACAAAGGTGACTTTGATATACACATAACTTCCCTGAAAAAGCCAGTGATGCTTCGTAACGGCTGCATCGTCATCTCCACAGCTTCAAAGCGCGCAGAGAATCATCAGCTTCCTCGAAGGGACACCTTGCTCATAGCCTGTAAGGTCAAGTGCATTTTCCAAAGAGTAGCACAAAATGCACTTGAGCTAAGTTTGAGAGGCGGTAGTCCTTCGAGTTGAGTGCACAAAGTTATGTACAAGGGATAATTCTCTTTGGCAATCTTGTACAATGTGGCTCCCTGGAAGTCTCTGTGATGCTCAACACTTGTCCTAAAAGCATCTCTTTGCTTGTTTATGAGTTCATTATTCTCTGTATGGGAAAAGGCATTTCGCTTCACCACTCATAGTAGAGAAATTTGATATGGATTATTTCCCAAGATACACAGAGCCCAACACCTCTCTCACATTGTCTGTTCTGCTGAACAAAATTTATTTTAAAAGTGCAACTTGTGGCCAGTGACATAGCTCAGCAGACTAAGTTCCTGCTTAGGCATGTGCAGCGACTGGGGTTCACGTGCTGTTTGGCCCTGCCCTCAGGTGCACTGAGGGGGCCGCCGAGATCTGGCACGGTGGCACATGCCTGCATCCGAGTACTGGGGAGGCTGAGACAGGAGGATCCCTAGGAGTCTGAGCTGTAGAGTGAGACCATATGTCAAATACATAGAAAAATAACAAAATAAATAAAAAAGGTGCAAGTCGTCAGACATGTTAGCAACTTCCAGTCTCAGCATGCTTAACCTTATTTTTATTCATTATAATGAGAAAAAAGATAAAATAGCAATAAAGAAGTTTCAAAACAGGTGAGTAAGGGAGTTGTATTAATTAATATATGCATATTGTCATCTTTTTGGTAGTCGTTGAGAGGACAGGATGCAGGCATGATACTTTGCGTAAACAACATTAATGCAAATCTTCCTTCTCAGTGAACTAAGAGAAAGTAGCTTCTGTATATATCCTAACTATTATATATATATATATGTATATATATATATATATATATATATATATATATATGTATTCCACAACAAAATGGTCCCTTGTTAGTATCCCCCTTGTTTGTCTTGTTTGGTCAGAGATGGGTGTTCCATTACCCTTACAGAAGCTGTATCTGCAGAAGTCTTTAAAGGACCTTTACATACTTGATGCCAGCACGATTCCGTGTTCTTGTTTATAGCCTTATAATTTAGAATCATATTTATCTTCCTCCTTTGAAAGAGGGCATTGAGGAACAGAGAGATAAAGAAACTCTCCTAAACCACTCAGCTCTCTGTTACCTGAGAAGAAGCGAATTCAGGCAAGAAGCCTCGGACGACTGCCATCTTAACCAGTATGCCGCCTAGTCTCTCAGAAGCTAGCATATCTGTCTTTCAAATGGCAAGTCTCTGAATCATTTATGACCCAAGATTAATTCTGAGGTTCGCTAGTTGGGATTGTGAAAGCATGTGGAACTCACAGACTTAATTAGATCTTGATAAGGCTTAGAGTATATTCTGCAATTATTTAATATTTGGTGTTATTTTGCATTTTAATTACTTCATAAAAAATATGATGTAAAATAATTGAACTGATTTTTACAAGAGTTTTCCCTCATCTACAATTTTACTTTTCATGGTTTCAGTTATGTGCAATCTGAAAATATTACATGGAGAATTGTGGAGATAATTCATCAGTTTTAAACTGCACCACACTCTGAGTCACTTAATAAAACCTTCCAGCGTGTTGCTCTCTCTCTTAAGATGTGGGCTGCTTCTCTGTCCTGCGTATCCATGCTGTATACACCACCCACTCGTTAGCACGTAGCGGCCACCTAGCTCATCAAATGAGTTTATGAGATTGACTGCAGTATTTAAGTTAAAAATCACCTCTTCAGTTCAGGGTCCATTTATTTTACTCAATAACAGCCCCCAAATGCAAGCAACTCATGCGTGCTGAAGAGGGCTATAAAGGGCTTCTTGTAAGTGGGAGAAAAACAAAGATTCTCTGCTTACAGAAACAAAACGTGTATGTTGAGTGTTTTAGGCCCTGCAAGAAAAATGAACCTTCTATCTTTAAAATTGTGAGAAAAGAAAAAGAAACCGATGCTAGTTATACTGTGATGCTTCAAATGCAAAAGTCGTTATCATGCATGGTAAGTTGTTACAATAGAAAAGGTATTAATTTTTTGTATGTGTGTAATATGTATATATACACATATGCATATCTTCATGTGTGTGAACTACATATTTATAACTTATATATATATGTAAACTATACACATGTAAACTATATATATATGTATATATATTATGTTATGTATATAGTTTCAGTACTAAGTTTTCAGGTATCCACCAAGGGTGTTGGACCCTGTATTTGCTGATAAAGGATTCCTGTAACTTGAATAGATTTCAATTTGAAATTGGAAATATGTGTCATCTTGTTATCTTTAAAAAATATAGGCCCAGAGCCAGGAGTGGTGGTGCACATCTGCGGTCCCAGCACTTGGGAGGCTGAGGCAGGAGGATCAGTATGAGTTCGAGACCAGCCTGGGCCACAAAAGTGAGCTTAAGGCCAGCCTGAACTGCACAGTGAGACCCTATCTAAAAAAAACAAAAAAAAAAAAAAAAAGTAGGCACAGTTTCTCCTGATGTAGTAAGTCATAGTCTGTTATCTGGAAAAAAAATACATATATATATATATATATATATATATATATATACATATATATATACATATATATATATAAATATATATATATATATAAATATATAAAAATATATATATATAAATATATATATAAATATATATATATAAAATATATATATATATATAAATACATATAAATACATATATATATATATAAAGTATATATATATATATACTTTTCAGTGATATGGTCTGCTCTTTTTTTTTTTTTTTTTTTAAATTCCAGGTTGAATAACCTAAAAGTTAGTGTACCTTGTAGGATCTGTGAAGCCTTTTAAAACGTTTCTCGAGCAGGTGCTTGTTTTGTTATAAGGACAGCTATTTGGATTGTGCAATGGGGCCAAGATCTCTCCTACTCCTGGCTTCAGCTCGCTATTGAGAAGAGGTGCATGTAAACCATAGGTAGTATTCTTCCTCTTACTTTATTATATTTTTTGTGACATTAACTAAAGATAGGAAGTACATTTATATGTGAAAAAGGATGAAATATTTAAGAATTTACTTGTTTTGGTGTATTGGGGGTGGCTTAAGGGGAAATCACGTGTGATTTTACTTGCCTTATATATCTATTAACATAACTCTGAAAGGATTGCCACAGGACATGCTTAGGTGTGGTAATCACCTAATCAATATTAAACTCCGAGTTGTCCCGTTGCTGTTCCTAAATGTTTAAACCCTGTAACCAGACAGAGCACTTTCCCTTTACACACGGGGAAGATGATGCTCTGTTTCCTGTCATGATACTCAAGTGAGAAGCGAGCTCTAGTTGGCGACCCCAGCGGCGGGCCGTGGCTGTCTAACACGGAAGAACCTGGAGCAGTGAAAATGATATGGCCTGCAGATAAAGAAAAACAACTGAGCTTCAGTGGGTGACCCTAGGAGTTGGACCTATCCCGGTTCAAGCCGTGTCACTGGACGCTGGCAGTTAGAGGTCTCTTGCATCCGTGCTACTTGCCCTGGTGCAGACCCCTCGTCCTCTCCAATTCCAGGTGTTTGTTGCTCCTTGGCTCACGAGGCGGGGCGCACTCAGCAGCCAACTCGTGCTGACTGTGCCCACCGGGAAAAGGGCCTGGGGGGAGGGGAGGCGGGCCCCAGGGGTGCTGAGCAGGAGGGCACGAGGTCATCCGTAACCCTTGCTTTCTTCTCCTCCTGACAGCGGTGCGCGGAGCAGCTGGCTCTGCTGTGCTGGTCCACCACGCGGGTCCTGGCTGGGGGCCAGCCCGGCACACGCTCCCTGAACCCCGCTAAACTGGGGTTGATGGCCACTCTGTCCAGCCAGAGGAAAGCGTCGGTTGCTCTATTCTTCTGCAAGGACAATTGCTCCTCTTTTCTTGAATGAGCCATATTAATGACTCAAACTCATTCATTCAAGAATGTTTGCTGGGTGCTCAGAGAAAGCTTAGACAGCGCTGCTGCAGGCCTGGGGAGTGCAGCAGTGCACACGAGAGGTGGCGCACACCTCTGTCTGCAGGTGAATTGTAGCGTGACGTTTAGAGATGGCAAGGTGTGATTAATAAACAAATAAATTACGTTGTAGCTTAGTGACAGAAATTATGGAAAAATTAAATCAGAGAGGGGCCATGGGATGAGAAGGAAGGTTTTCAATTACGATTTATTTATTTATGTATGTATGTATTTATGTATTTGTCACTGGCTCAGCCCACCCTGTGGGTGGGGCTGGCACAGCATATGGTGCCTAGAATCGAACCACCGTCCCGGCGCTTGCCTAAACTTGCCTAAGCAGGCAAGTTAGACTGCTGAGTGTGCTTGGTGACCCAGGCTTTCCAGTTCTAACGCAGGAGAGTCGGACAAGGCAGCACTAAATTTTATTTATTTATTTTTAATAATCTGTCCAGACTATGGCTAAGCTCACGTGATTTTAGTGTGCTTTAAACTTTATTTACGCTATGGCCGGCTCATCCTGCCCTGAGGGTGGGTCTGGCGCAGCATATGGTGCTGGGGATCGAACCGTGTTCCTCGCAGTTGCCTAAGCTTGCCTATGCAGGTGTTTACACTGCTGAGCTATCTTGCCGGCCCCCAAGGCATCACTGCATTGCGATGTGAGGTATGGCGTGCAGGAGAGAACACAAGGATCAAGCCAGTGAGGTGCTACGAAGGAGGAGGCACCACAGACCCCAGAAAGAGCATGCCATGGGCACGCTTGTGGGCCTGCGAGGGACCTGTGAGCCCGAGTGAGGCAGGCCACAAGCGAAGCAGCACAAGAGAGAGCCCGGCCCCGCGCTTGTATGGAGCCAGCACTGCATTTGCGTTGGCCTGATGCACTCTTTTGTATTTTCATTTTTTAACTAACTAACTAACTAACTATCTAACTAACTAACTAACTAACTAACTAACTAATTATTATTTGAAGGACCAGGGTTCGAACTCATGACCTCGCACTTGCCAGACAGGCACTTGTGCCGTAGAGCTCTCTCCCCAGCCCCTAGTGCGCTCTTTCGTATGTGCCACCCCCCCGGGCCCTTTAATCTCTTAGCAGGTCTTGGACCTATAGATTCGTACTTGAATTCACCTTCCAGGAGCCCGGATGAGGAAAGCGCAGCCAGAGGTGTCGGTTTCTACAGAGACCCCGCTGGAAAGGACGCGCTCCGCAGTCCGTGCATGTGACTGCAGTATGCAGGCCCCGAAAAACGCCGCAGGTCAGCAGGGGCTTAGGAATTTGTGTTTTCCTTTGGAGATTTATTTAGCTGGCATGGTTCAAGGCAGTTAAGACTTGTTTTGCATAATTTTTGTTTTCTTACTGCATACTGAGCAGAAAGTTTCCATGAAGCACGCATAAAAAAAAAAAAAAAACCCACATCCCATCCAATGCTCGCCCACTCTTTCATTTTTTTTCAGATAGTTGAGACAAACACATTCTGCCATGCAAGCTGGCTTAAAATTCCTTGTTTTCTTGTCTTTTCTGCTCTACCTGGCTAGTGATTGTTTTAAACATTAGTTTAGCATATGTTAATATTGTTCATGTAATACTAGCACACCTTATCAATGCCCATAAATCCTCTATGTGAACTGCAGGATCAATGGTATATTGTCTATGATTTTCCTCTCTTCTCATAGGTGGTGTGGCCATTTCTCACACTTGGTAAGATGCGTAAGCCTTTGGTTTCTGTGAGCACTCATCAGCAAACAAAATAACTGGCAAAGCAGTAAGACATTCTTGCTGGAGTATTAATATACTCTATTTTGGACAAAATGTGTCACTCATATTGTCCAAATGCACAGAAGTTCAACATTCTTTATCTCACTACCTACAGGTCATATTTTGTGCTAAGCCTATTCATTAAAAGAATTATCTTTATAGATGAACTAAATATTTGGTTATTGTTTAATTCCCATACAAATAGTAAAATTTACTTTCCAAATATATATGTCCATTGGTTATGACAATAATTAATCAAGCAAGCGCCGGACAGATGGCTCAGTGGATTAAAGTGCCTCCTTAGGCTGGTGCAGTGACCTCGGGTTCAATCCCCGGAGTGCTATGTGGGGCTCACCTGGGGAGCACACTGAGGAGGGGTGACTGAGACTGGGTGTGGTGGCATGTGCCCGTAATCCTAGTGCCTGGTAGGCTGAAAACAGGAGGATCATTGCAAGTCCAAGCTGTGTAGTGAGACCCTGTAGACCCTGTACTGAATCTATAAAAAGATAAATAATTAAATAACCATGCAGAATGATAGATCAACAGAATAGATAATATGTATATCATAATCTATGATATCTTCTCTCTTTTCTCTATATTGTTTTGTTTTGTTGAGACAGGGTCTCACACGTAGTTTGGACTGCCTAAGCTCACTGGTGCACCCCACCTCACCCTCACAGAGGCCTTTCTTCCTCATCCTGCGAAGTGTGGCAGCGATGGTATTATTCTCTTATAGCAATGTTTTCTTTTTTTAATTGCTTAGGTTGGAATTTTTAATGCACAAGTTTGCCTCGCTAGAGAACAACATACCTCCAAATTGAGTTCTCTTCGAGCAAGAGAAGTCACACAAAGCTGTAAATAAAAATTCTACTTGTTGCTTGATGGCAAGATAGCTCAGTGGTCTAAAGCACCCGTTTGGGCAAGCTTAGGCAAGCTGAGGCAAGCGCAGGGACTTCGGTGTGACCCCAGCACCCCTGCCGCACCAGCCTTCTCCTCATTGTGGGCAGAGCCAGCCACAAAAACAAAACAAAACAAACAAACAAAAAAACCCACAACCTCATATTTTGGCATCTCAATCAACTTATTTTTCTGATCATAGATGTAAAAAAGAATTTCTATTATCCTTTTGCAGCTGATTCCCACTCAATTATAGCATCCTACCAATAATTTACTTTATGGCAGAGGCTTAATTATTTTATTTTTTCTTTCCAAAGAGTTTAAACACTATTAAGAAGAGATAGCGGAATCAAATGGCTGTAAAAAGGAATTCTATGAAGCCTACAATTCCCATGGGGCGATAAAGAACTGTCCCCTTACCAGTGACATATTCTATGTTACCATATTTTTCAAAAGTAAATGGAAAGTAGGTCAGTGTTTGCAGGAAGAGTATGAACGTGAACTTTTGAGTCAACATTTAAACACTGAGGTTGAAATAAAAGTAATTTTTTTTCAGTAATGGGGATAGAACTTGGGGCCCCGCGCTTGCCAGGCAGGCACTTATGCCTCTGAGCTATCTCCCCAGCAAAAGTCAAAATTTCTAAAGTGAAAAGTTCTTGAGGCTCTATTGTCATCATTTGAAAACTTGAAAATGAAGAGTCAGGAAATTAGGATATCCTATTTCAGAATGAACTTAGCACAATAATTAAAAAATAAGACGGGAAGAATAAACCCTGAAAGAACACAGGAAAGTGTGCAGAGCCAGAGCCAAGTGCAAGTAAGAAATCGCGGAAGAGGGTGAGTTTGCGTCCTCTCTCCGAGCTCCTCAGGCTTTGCATGAAAAATTCTTTTTACATATTTTAGCAGATTTTCCCCACGGATTCCTTTCCTACATAACAGTGGCAAAACAAAACCAAGAAACAAATGCCTCTACATGCATCCATTAAGCCAAGGCTGGAAACTCACAGGCCCCGGTTAGATGTGCACCACTGCAAAGTTGATAGAAGTAGAATGAAGAAGGCTTTTTGTATTTTGTGCAGGAGCTCACTACACAGTTCACACTCACAAGTCCTCCTGTTTTTAGCTTCCCCAGTGTGGAACCAGAGACATATGCTTCCACATTTGGACTCAGAGATCAGTTCAGTGAGCCTGTGGATAGGACTGGTGTGGCACGTGGTGCTGGGGATCAAACCCTGATCCCTGGGCTTGCCTCAGCAGGTGCTTAGTCCGCTGAGCTATCTCACTGGTAAATAATGAATTTTATTTTTTATTTTTATTATTTATTTATTTATTTATTTATTTAGTCTTTTTGAGACAGGGTCTCGCTATGCAGTTGAGGCTGGCATTGAGCTCACTTTTGTAGCCCAGGCTGGTCTCGAACTCACACCAATCCTCCTGCCTCAGCCTCCCGAGTGCTGGGATTACAGGTGTGAGCCACCATGCCTGGCTAAATAATGAATTTTAAAGAATGATTAAACTACTCAATTGTTTCTATTTCCTTCTTCATGCACTTGAATCACTGAATCTCATATAATTTTGCAAAAGAATGAACTGTATCTTCTTCAACAGATTGGACATAAAATCAGTGCTATTTGTTTATTTTTTTATGCATGTAGGACAGAGGATACAGGGTTTACAGGGTCTCAGTACGTAGATTGGACTTGTAGTGATCTTCCTGTTTTCAGTCTCCCAAAGTGCTGGGATTACAGGTGTGCACCACCATGCCTAGTATCAATCAGTGTCTCAGCGTGCCCCAGGGGAGGGGCTGGCATGCCAGGGATTGAACCCTGGCCGCTGCACTCTGCTGGAGAAGGAGCTTTAGTCTGCTGATTTTAGTCTTAAAATCAGTACTTCAAAAATCAAATGTGAACATGTTCTCTCTATTTAAATGTGCTGAGTTAGGATTTTTCTTTCTACAGTAATATCAATAAAAACATTTGTTATAGCTGATATGATAATTCAAGAAGCATGATTAAAATAAAGACACAATATTCTCTGTTCTTTATTTCTATATAATGTGAATTATGGTACTACATTAAAATTCAAAAGTATTTGTATACATTGATTCATTCATAAAAAATCATGATGGTCAGTATAAGCTATATTCTAAAGGGAATTTTAAGTGAACTTCTATCTGCTATATGATTTTACAAATCTTCAATCTGAAGTCTACAACAAGCACAAAGTATTGTTTTTAGCATGGCAGAAATGGTTGGTAGCCAAGCAGAGGCCAGTCATGCTAATAATTCTGAACATCAGACTCTTGTGGAGAATGATTAGTTAACATCACTTTAATGATGAATTAATGAACAGTACAAGCATTCTAATTCCGATATGTACAAAACCTCTTATCGAAAGACGCAGGACCAGGAAGAACGGACCCATGACCTCTGAGGTACCAGTAAAGGTTGGGTTCGCTACCTTCAACACCCAATCTGTCTTTCAAGGTTAACTACACATGCCATGCTGGGAGATGAAACAATTACTAACAAATTTTATAGGTATATTCTGTCAAATTTAAAAGGCAATCCAGAAGTCTGAGTGAAAATTATGCCCTAGGAATGTATTTAAAGGAAACTAGAAAGGGGTGTGCATGTGTGTGTGTGGTGTGTGTGTGTGTGTGTGTGTGTGTCTCAGTGTGGGTGTGTACTTCCATGTCTGTCCATTTCCTAGGAAGACACCTTCAGATAAAATACAGCTTCAAATGTTCAGCTGAAGAATTCAAATGGACATCACGCCAAGCAGGGGGACACCCAGCCACGCAAGGGAAAGTGCGTCGGGAAGGGAGGGCATCGGACCCTCTGGGCCATGCCAACACAGCAAGGCTAGAGCACTCATTATTCTGTAATTAACTTTCAATTAACTTTATTCTGCTTTACTTATTTTAGAAAATTAAATAAACTTCATTTTATTGCTCACGCTCAACCAATGAGCAGCCGCTAGACTTCTGCTCTAATTAAAATAAGTAGTTGAATAAAATTGTGTGAGGCATAATGAAGAACTGTTTCCGTCCAGCTGACACATTTCTTATGTTCTGAAACACTGATAGATTTTTCAAGCATTCCATTAGTTAAGCACAGAAATCTTCTAAAATAGGTTATTTAAGGAATAACATTGCAGCCTGGTCTTAGGCATGGGGCATAATGGATTAAAATATATTATGTGGCATTTCAAAGTAGGAGTCTAAGGAAAATGTGTGTGTGCAGGAGACAGAAAGAGAGGAGCAGAGGAAAGAGGAAATGCAGAAGAAGAGGTACAGGAGAGGGGAGCAGAAAGAGGAGGATGAGCTGAAGGGAGAAGACTGGGAATTATTTGATCTCTTCAGCCATCAAAGTAATAGCTACACAGTTTTTTTTTTAATTTTAAAGAGAAATTAATATAAACATAATAGAGACATTGCATTTCAAAACGGTTTGGTGGAGCGGTTGCAGTGGCTGTCCTAATAACCACATTGAAGGAGCCACGTGCAAGTGCAGTCTCAGAGCTAGGAAGGTTGTATGCTCTGTACCTGTCTAGAGATGCTTCTTGCTGTGTTTGTTTTAAAACATTCATGGGCTGGGGAGATAGTACAGCATTTTAAAGCCTGGGCAAGCTTAGGCAAGCACGCGGACCGCGGTTCGATCTCCATGTGCCAGAGCATCCCGCCCCCAGGGCAGTCTGATCCAGCAAAAAAAATAAATAAATAAATAAATAAACCTTCATGGCACGTTTTGGTATTAAGCCCAAGACACTGACATTCAATAGTTAAATCCTGTTCTAATTAGTCTAACTTTTGCTCTGCCATAAAATACTTCACAGGTAAGGAACTATATTTAATTTGATGGACTTGAAGTTTGATTTTTAATATAAAAGTCAAATGAAATGAATCACTTCGTTTGAACTTCTCAAGTATTATGATTATGTATATTTTGTTTATATGATTCTCACAACATATAGGATGTGTCTACGTAAATCCAGGGGTAATTAACTTACATACTTCATTGCATTGATTAGGAACTTTCAACTACCCTACCGAAAATCACTCTATTCCATCATGGTGAAGGGCTGTGAAGTCCCTAGTACAATTTCTAGACTCTATTTTGTTTTTTTTGTGATTTCTTCTCTCTGAATCTGACTTTTTACAGCATACTTGTTTTTAGATAATCCCTGTCCTCCAAAGACACCGCGTCTCCCAGCTGCCCGGGATGTTCTACATGGCCTGTGAAGAGCCAAGAGCAGATCCTAACTCTCTCCCTCACCCACCGACGCTCCTACATGACCAGTTTGTATCCGTGACACAGAGTCACTTTATTCCAGCTGGCAAACAGTCAAGAGATGTTGGTCATTGCCAGGTATTGTGGACAGAAAACCAAGAAAGCTAAAACAGGGCCGGCGGCTAGACTGCACCAACGTCATCTTCAACCAGAACTTTCTGAAGTTCTTTCCTCTTCCTGGTGCAGCTTTTGATATACTGGTCATTAGGCGTTCCTAACACTTTATTTCCTTCATGCTTGTTTTATAATGAGGCGACGAGTTGCATCCACAGCAAGTTGCCCTCGCTCTCACCTACATGCCTCCATATTTGCTGCAATACCTTTCCCCGCTCTGGGAAGAAGCAAGACTCTTCTCATTCCTCAGATCAACTCCCCCAGCACTGAGATTCTCCAGAGCTTCTCACAAAGGCATGCTCAAGAGAAAACAAATGGCATAGTCAATAAAGATTAGAAGTTTGAACGAAACTACAGTCCAAAAGTAACAAGTGATGAGTTTCTTACTGTTTAATTAGATAACTAACAACTGTTTCTGCATCAATATTTTAGGGAAAAAATAGTTTCTTGGCAGGTTTTTCCCTTTCTGATAAGGAAGTATAGCTAGGCCAGAAAAAGATTTCTTTCAGTGATATTATTACTGTTATTATTACTATATTGTTGTTTTCTAACATTTACTTTGGGAAGTGGTCTCCCACCTGAATCACTGTAGCAATTAAAGAGACTGTGCCCTTTGCAGACCTTTCCCCAGGAATAAAAAGAAAAACAGTACGAGCCTGTTGTCCTGAGCTCTTGCTGCCAGTGTTTACGGTGCTGCTCTTTATCACATGCAGGCACATATCAGGCTACTGGGCATCACTGCGTGACTGAGTACTGTAGCAGCGTCCCAGCTCAGTCTGTCCTTTTTCCCAGGGCTGAGCACCGAACCCAGGTTCTCACATACTACACAGCCTACTGGTAAGGTACACATGAAGTCCTACATTTTTTAAAAAATATATTTCTATTATTTCCCAAATTTTAACGGAGGATTTTGGAAGGATTTTCTGGAGGACGCTGTGCAGCAGAACGAGAGCTAACGTGATTCCCAGGTCCCGGCAAGCGCGCCTTCTGAGCCCAGGCGCTCTACCGCGTTCCGCCCTTCCCGCTCTCATCTGATTTACTCTCTGCACTCAGATACATCATTCCAGTCCTTCTCTACACTTTATGCGTTGCCCTTGATTTTTATTGCTAAAGCCAAGCTCCTTTACTGTGTCAGAGTATTTCTTAACGCAGCGCGAGGAGGGAACATCCTCCTTGGTTTCCCATCAGTGCCTTCTCCCTTCCGTCTTCTGATACTTTGAATAATCACACTCCTTCATTTATACAGATAGGTGCAGGGTGTTCACAGATGGCGACCAAAGCCCCCTCAATCTTCGGCTTCCTTGGCCATATAAATGTCTAAGACCCAAGAGCTCATCCTCTGTATTATTGGCTTCACTCTGGCCTTCTATTTTATTATTAATTTTCCATTAACTCTCTCAATTCTTCTACTTTTCCCCTACCAGGATAAATAGCAATGTAATAATTCATTACGTTTTATTCTTGACAAAGGAGAGTTTGATATTCAAAAAGGAAGTTTTGTCAGCGTGTCAGCCCATGTCCTCCTTAAAGGAAGTGTATTTTTTCTTCAGTTATTATACATTCCATTGTTTTAAGATTGTAGCATGCATAATGCCTCCTTAAATTTCTAGGATTCTTCCCTGAAAGGAAAGTTCTCTTAGTTACTGTAAGTAATGTTATTGACATGAAAATAGTTTCATGTGCTCAATAATTTGCTAGCCATGGCTCCAAAATATAACCTCATATTTACAGTCAGTAATCAACGTAACTAATTTCAAATGAAATGAATACTTCTAAAATCTCTTTCTATGGGGCCGGGAAGATGGACCAGTAGGACAAGGGCCTGCATGGCAAGAGCAAGGTCCTGAGTTCAATCTCTGGTCCCACAAAAAAGAAAAAAAAAAAAAAAAAAAAAAAAAAAAAAAAAAAAAAAGGTAAAGTCTCTGTCTGTGTACACTTTCTAGAAATTTTTCTAAATAAACAGTCATGCTAGCAAGGCATAGATATGTTCATGACCATATGGGTATATACACATGTTAAAATTACTGTAAATAGACATACATTGTTAAATATACACTGGTTAAAAGTAATTATAAATGTTTTTAAAGAATTCATTGCAGGCCGATGAGATAGATTTCAGCAGACTAAAGGGCCTGCTTAGGCAAGCTCAAGAAAGTGCAGGGACCACAGTTCGATCCCCTGCACCACATGCCACACCAGCCCAGACCCCAGGACAGGCTGAGCTGGCCACGGAGACTGAAGTAGTGGTGTATGCCTGTCATCCCAGTGCTGGGTAGGCTGGAAGCAGGAGGGTCACCATGTGTCTGAGCCACATAGTGAGACCCTGCCCCAATCAAGCATGGTAAAGAATCCATTTGGCATTTTCTCTTGCTCCACTAATGATAATGGGTTTTTCTTGTAAACACAAGGAAAGATAAATCTGACTTGTGAATGAAGAGACATGAGAAAACTAATACAATTTAGAAGGTTGTGTGTGCACGTGGGTGAGTAGAGCTTTAGGTGGGGAGACTGTAATTTGGAGGTCAGTCATTCGTTTGCAAAAGTTCAGAGTATTTCCAAAACAAATCACGCAATACTGCAACCACTGTTGAATTTCTATTGCTTTGTTTAGTAAAATCTTGGATTGTTTCAAATGCTTTTTTTTGTCTTTGTGAGACAGGGTCTCGCCATGCAGTTTAGGCTGACCTTGAGCTCACTTCTGTAGCCCAGGCTGGTCTCAAAGTCACCTCCCAACCTCCCAAGTGGTGGGATTACAGATGTGTGCCACCATGCCCGGCTTCAAATGCCTTTTTTTGTGTGTGTGATTTCTATTTTGTATTCTTTAAAAATAAATAAAAGGGCCCGGCGGGATGGCTCAGTGGTCTAAAGCGCCTGTTTGGGAAAGCTTGGGTAGCTTCAGGGACCGCGGTTCAATCCCTGGCACCACATGCTGCGCCAGCCCTGCCCTCAGGGTGGGCTGAGTAGGCGTAAAAATGAGTGAATAAACAAAGAAAGGTTCTGAAACAAGAATAAAATAAAATAAAATTCTTTAAATAAATAAATAAATAAAATATTGATGAATTACAAAAAAGGTAAAGATTACCTCAAGAGCCTTAACTAGGCTTATTTATCATTCATTTATCTATGAATTCACCTTCTGCCAAAGTTTGGGAAGGAAATAAAATATCGAGGTGAAAATGTGACTGACTTTTTAAATTAAGGAAACATGTTTCTCATGTGTACATCGAGGTTGGATCTGCGGGTGGAATATTATACTGAAGCGGTCAGTTTCCTTCAGGACATCAAGAGCTGGGCAGGGTCCATTATCTTGGTTGTGCGATGCAGTGATCGCGAATGAAAGACGACTTGGCTAGAAGGACATAGCAATTTCTGCTATGAATTTACACATCCACGGAGGTCTTTTGTGCTAATACAAAATCCAGTTGCAATGCTGGAATTTTAAGCGCTCCTGGATATAGAGTTTAAGACTTTCAAAACTGTTGCCTTTGTTGTGAAGTTATGTGCTGTGTATCCTTTGTCTCAAATTTTGATGGAAAGGAAAAATATCTCATGTTGACAAAAGCTATGGCAAATGCAGTTTGTGAGCTATGGATTCGCAGCGTCAGAAAGGGCTGCGAGGGTAGCATCCACTTACGGTCTACTTTTCAGTAACGCATTAGGAGAATTATTTTATTATGTATAATTTCCGCAGGGTGGTTAGCATAGCAAGTAGGGGTTTCCAGAGCATCACAATATTTTTTCCAAACAAATATCATTATTTATATCCATAAGAATCATGAATTTGAAATTGCAATTGGCAGAAACCCTTTACTATGTATCACTTAGCTTCTCAAAAACATAAATTTAAGATTATTCATGATTAAATAATATATAAATTATATATATTTCATATATAAAATTGTATATTATATTTTTCATATATATATTTTTTCATATATATATTATATATATATAATATATATATATTCTTCCACTCATCTCATAAGTGGAAGCATACAACCCAGACTACTGTTCTAAGAAGCCAATGTCTTCTAAGGCAGAGGTTCTCAACCTGTGGGTCACAATCTTGGCGGGGGTTGAACGACCAAAACAGAGGAGTCGCCTAAAGCCATTGGAAAATGCACATTTGATTTTATTATTTTATTCTGAATCATAACTGTAGCAAAATTATGGTTTTGAAGTAGCCACCAAAGTTATTTTTTGGTTTGGGGTCACTGCAACATGAGGAACTGTATTTCAGGGCCATGGCATTAGAAAGGCTATGCAATAGTGTATAATAATAATATATTATAATAGAATACTAACAATAACCTTAAAGTAATATAAGTTATAAGTAATTTATTTATAATATAAAGTACAATTAAATTAAATACATATTATAAATTAATTGTAATTACATATTATTAAAATGTAATTTATTATAATTAAATTAAATATATATTAAAAATTAATCACTTAAGAGTAATTAATTTACAACATAAATTATAAGTAATTCCAATCCTGAGGGGGGAAGCCTATGCAATTAACTCTATTTTATTATTGACTCTGTCAAGAAATACCAAATGAATCCACCACCCTAATTTTATATAACTGACGTGTATTTAATTCTTTTAAACTTCACTTCTTTCTGATGACCAGCAAATTTTTTTTTTTTTCAAGTAAAATCAAAACTCTGCAAAGCCAAAATTAAGTCCTGTACCTATAGGTCCAGAGAGGATTACAGGAGTACACCACCACGCCCAGACTCCTTTGCCAGCTCAGCGCACCTGAGGGCTGGGCTGGCATGGCCTGTGGTGCCAGAGACCGAACCCTGGCCCCTGTGCTTACCTAACAAGCACTTAGTCCGCTGAGCTATACCACTAGCACTTCTAGTGAAACTAAACTTTTCAAGTTACAGACCTGGATATTTTTCTGTACAGTTTGCTATGGGGATTTTTACTATATGCTTTGCTCATTCTCAGGGGAACTAACTCAAGGGAGACAGGATCGCTCCTGCTACAGGCCGATTGCTGGGCTACTTTGAGATTTCCCCTATCCTTAATCTCAGTTTTCTGCAGTCCTCACACATGGGTGAAATTTAGATGAGGTTTCTACCAACTTCTAATACACATGGTCTCTGGTCAAACTTCCGTGCAGTGTTTTGCCCAATTAAAAAATATTTTAGGAAAATACCTTCGAACACTGTAGATGGTTATCTGAATTGAAGGAAGGTTGTTGGGTCATGCTAGTCTTGAATTTTTCCCAGTGGTTCAAATTACTGACCAAAGATTGCTGAGTGCTGGGAAAGGAAGTCAGACATTGAGGGATTTGTTTGAGCTAGACTTGGTGAAACACATAGACAAGTGTACTACTTACGTTTTACTAGAGAAACACAAGGTATACAACAATGTAAGAAATGACAGGTGCGGCTCATGAGGGCCAGCCACAGAGTTGGATGGAGAAGCGTGCCAAGGGCGTCTATGGGTTGCAGGAGGAAGGGTCCCGCCGAGGCCTGGAGCTCGCTGCAGTGCGCCGGGAAAGTCCGTACAGGGAAGACATAGGGTCTGTGTGGGATGCTGAGGAGTGGGCAGTAAAGGCTGAAGTATCCGCACCAGGAGGCTGAAGAGTCCTGGGCGGAAGCCAAGCAGTCTGCACCGGAAACCAGGAGCAGCCATCGTTTTTACCAAGCTGCAGGTGAAGACTGGAGGACTCCCTAGTAAGCACTCCTTCCTTATTTCCCTTTTAGTGTATGCGCCCTACCTGCCCCGGGTAATGGGGCGTGCGTGCGTCTGTTCCTTTACACCCACACCGTCTCTGAACCTTCCTCTTGCCCAGGCTTTGGATGTTTACAAGGTCAGCACCCTGTCCCCGCTGAGGGATGTAGCCTTCCGAACTTCTCAAGTTGACGCAAGGCATCAAGCTCAGCAACAGCGGAATAATACAAAGCTGGGGAGGGTGAATGGGTTCTAGAGAGGTGAGGGAGATAAAGGAGAGATGTTACGGGTCTGCGGTTGGCAGATCCTAAGGTTCATCCTTGTGTCTTTGGCTTACACAACTGAAAACATAGTGATGTTCCGCGTTACGATGGGGAATCAGCCATGATGCGATGTTACTTTTAGAGCTAGTCAGGTTGCTGTTTCTTTGAGGGGGGCATCAGACAGCCAGAAGATACATTTCTCTGTAGCTCGGAGAGAAGGCCTAAACTAGATGCGATGTGGTGTTCTGTGCATGAAGATTGAACTCAGAGCAATGGATTAGGCCCGCCTGGGAAATGCACGGGC
>PVJA010005606.1:23813-33813 GCA_004027025.1 Myocastor coypus
TTTTTTTTTTTTTTTTTTTTTTTTTTTTTTTTTTTTTTTTTTTTTTTTTTTTTTTTTTTTTTTTTTTTTTTTTTTTTTTTTTTTTTTTTTTTTTTTTGGTAATTTAGGGGAGTCTACAGGGTGCTCAGGGTCTCACTACTAGATCAGCCTCATAGCGATCTGCCTGCTTACAGCCTCCCAAGAGCTGGGAGTGCACGCGTCTCCTTTGCTGTCTCAGCACTGCCTGGGGGCGGGGCTGGCACGGCAGTGTGGGGCATCCATCTCTGGTCCCTGTGCCTGCTGGCAGGTACTTTAACTTGTTGAGCTATTTGGCCGGCCCCAGCACGGAACTTGTGCGAAGCTCCAACCTTCGAATCCTAGCCATGGGGTGAGACGAAGGAGCAGCTACAACAGTGTAAGTGAAGCAGACATTAGAAACTGAAATACTACAGAGGCCCAGGATAGGCCAAGACGAAAGCAGTAAGCAGCAGCCTGAGGGGAAACTCAGAGAAGTAGAAAATGGAAGAATGAGAGTCTAACCATGGGAAAGCTGTTGGTGATAAAGCCTGAAGTCACTTTTTGAAGCAGGTTTTGGGCGAAGCCAGATTCGAGGGCTGTAAGCAGAACTTGAGAAGGGAGCAGGCAGCGCTGTTAAGAGTGTCAGTTCGAAAGGGAGATTGGGGATCGGCAAGATGGTGCAGTGGACTATGCGCCTGCTTTGCCAAGCTCAGGGACCAGGGTTTCATCCCGGGTCTCGCTTGCCACACCGGCCCCAACCCTGGGGCATGCTGAGCCTGCAACCAAGTCCAGGCATAGTGGGGCATGCCTGTAATCCCAGGGCTGGGGCGGCTGAAAACTGGAGGATCACTGTGAGTCCGAGCTGCGCAGTGAAACCCTGTACCAAATACGTAAATAAAAAGGCAGGCGGGGATTGGACAGTAACTGCAGGTGCACATGGGCTGAGTTGTTTTATAGGGAAAAAAGCATTATATGGTAATGAGGCACATTGTAGTTAGACCAGAGCGTGTTACTGGCGATGGCTGCCTTCATAGACACACGAATCGTTTTTCCTTCTGATTGAGAGAAGTCTTACGGTAAATCAAAATTATTTTGAGTTTAGAGGAACGAAGGTAACTGACATGAAGGGCGCAGAGGTGTCAATGCACAGTGCGTTGAAAGGGGAAAATTAATTTCCGAGCCTGACCCAGGCGGAGACTAAGAAAATCCATGCACGTGCTCATAGTTCTCACAGTGAATTGGAAACACGGACTGGCTAGGAATGGGAGCTGCCGCCTACTCAGCTCTGTAATCCCCATTTGGGTAAAATAGGATCCGCTCAGCAGGTTGCACGCCGCGCCTCTAAACAGGGCGAGGTGAGCGAGAGGGCACACAGTGGAACCAGATGTGCTTCCTTTTAAGGCAGGCTGCCTCGGCAGCGTTGTCAGCACGCCGCGGCGCCTTTGCCCTCTGCAGCTTACTGTGCTTTCTGTAAATACTCTGTGTTGAATAAAGCTCAAGCCATCTATTAAACTCTTTTTGTAAATATTTACTCATTGTTTTGTGGGACTTGTAAAAATAGCCTCCATAATAAGACAGAGTATAGAATGTTAAATAATAGATCCCAGCAATGATAATATATCTCAAATATTCAATGCTGTTTTAGGATCAGCGTTTCAAACACGATGGACCTTGTAGTGAAGTCTGACCTTTGATAAATCTAGGTGAGTTTGGGCCAGCAACGAAATTTTTAAAAATAATGATCCGTTTTTCTTGTCTGTAGAATTAAAATCCTGGGGCTATTATTAGGGACCCCCAGAAAGACAGTTTTTTCTCTGTAGTGACATTTGAGAGCAGCATTTATGGATATTCTCAGCAGTGTTGACCTCCATGTAGCATTTAACATTTGAAAGCCATCTACTTACATATTTCTGTTAACATCGAGCAATCCATCAGGGTTGGGCCACAACACACATAGGCAATGCCTTTTGCTAGTGGACTACGCTTCGTGTTTGCACATTCCATGCAAGCCCTCGGGATCGCCTCTCCTGCACCTCTGTACCTCTAGTAGGCTGTTCTCTGGGCTGTGCACAGAGTTATGGAACTCACCCAGTAAATACTTTTTACTGAGGAACCATACCAATAAAAGAGGTACATCAAACAGAAAAATAAGCACCTGATAAAGCCTGGCACATTGCAAGTTTTTGTACCTTGTGAATTCGTATCCTGCAAACATTTTTCTTAACCAAAACGACATTATATAAATCTCGGTTAAAGGCGGTGAAGTCCAGGGCTCCGCTGTGCCTTCTCTTGCAGCATGCGTGCCTGCTGTTCTGTTCTTAGATTTACTGCCTGGTTCCTGAAGAGATTACAGCTCCACTTTGTACCCTGGCTGCTCTTCCTCAGTCGCTTGCATGGCAGCTCAAGATTTCAATGTTTACTCTCTTTCCATGCTGCTCCGTCAAAACTACTCATACACGTTTCCCGCAGATCACGTCTAGTGATGAGCAAGACCGCCCCGCTGGGAACCTGTCCTCTGAGTCCTCGATGACTGCCGTTATGCTCCGCACCTCCTTCCTGTTCTCTGGGACACGTCACTCATGTGTTTTAGCAGATGTCAACCACCCCTTAGGTCTAATCCGTTATCCCTCCATCAGGGGCACTTCCCATGAATTCTGTACTCAGTTCTCCTGGCACTTTCCTCTGTCCGGGAATACCATTCCCCCACTCGCCCCTCGAGTTTCTCTTATGGAAGATGAGATTCCAAAGCCAGGGCTAAGGCTTCTGTTTCCTTCACGACAGTACTTCGCTCTCGGCACTTCTTTTACTTTTCCAGGCTGTGTGTCCATATTCTGTGAGGAGCAGTTTCCAAAATAACTCACACTGTTGGAACTGTATAATATAATCTGCTCTCCCATGTGGGCTAGAACCATTGAATTCTGCAGATACCTAGTGCTGAACCGTCACTAAAACACTGCATTGTGTCTATGGGCAGGAGCATTTCTGCCTTTCTGACAAGACATGGAATATTATAGAAATAGCGTGGCTATCTCCCTGTGATAAAGGCTGTCACATTCGAAAGAGAGTCACATTTGTGGCTTTCGTCTATGGCCATGAGTTTTATCAGGAAGGCCGTCAGAGAACATAAGCAGTTAAGGTTCCTGGAGGCGAGACATATCCAATTAAGGTGATTTACCACATCCCGAAATGACTTGACAAGTACATTTACCTCTCTGAAATGAAATGATATCTGTTCTTATATCTGTCATGGCTAGAAAATTATGGGAATCCAAGGTATCATCATCATCGTCATTGGGGGCATTTATTAAGCATATTCTATGATGGATCTGCTACTAAAACCTTTTAAATACACAACTCACACTGTGAAAGAAGTTCTAATCTGCTGCAGCACCATTAAAAACCTATAGGGAATTTACGTACACTGTAAGTAAGGGAATTCCAGATTATGTAATACTTTGTTATTTTTTCTAAGGTTCAGTATGATTCATTGGAGATAGACCAGTGGCTAATTATTTAGATCAGAGAATCAGAAAACTTAATCTGTACAAGGCAGGTAATAAATATTTTCATTCTCCAGGCCAGCTGATCTCCGGAGTAACTTCTGAACTCTGCTTTGGCAACACAGAAGTGGCCAGAGAAATACATTCATGAGCAAATAAAGCCGTCTGCCCATCTAGCTTTATCCAAAATATAGGGAGTGAGCCTGGTTGACCTGCAGGCCACAGTTTGCCAGCCTCCCACTTAAATTCTGGGAGAAACCAAAGGGTTTGAAGTGGTCATTTCTTCCATGGAAGCACAAATAAAATAAAAACGTTTTCATGGAAAGGAATAACGATGTGAGCTACCAAGTAAACGCAGACTTGCCCGAGGGAAAAGAAAGTCCGCAGAGATAAAAGTAGCGAGAAAAGCTAAACCCGGGACATCGTGCCCACGCTGAGTCAGGCCTGTCCTTACAGCAGAGCACTCGCCAATCACCGGGGCTTAAAAGTCTTGGTGCTGTGGTCCCTGGAAGACTGCATGAGCAGGATCTCTTGAAAAGCAAGAACCGCATAGGGCTATGGCACCGACAAACAGTCCCTGGGTGTTCTGAGAATCAGAGAGAAACGGATGGAGCTGGTGGGGGTGAGGCTCAGCGCTGGCATTCACTCAGCATGCGTAAGGGCCTCAGCTTGATCCACAGCACTGTAAAGAACAGTGCTCTCTGGTAAATATGATCTATATAATGTGTTACATATGCTTTCTATTTTCTGTAAAATACTGCATGCTGTACTAGCTCTGGAACCCTGGGCATGGCAGTGCCAGCCCCAAAACCATGTATGGTGATACACATCTGTAATCTCAGCACTGGGGAGGCTGAGACAGGAGGATCACTATGTATTCCAGCTGCACAGTGAGACTCTGTATCAAATAAATAAATAAGTACAATTAAAAAATAAATTAAGAGAGATATCAGGATTAAGAGAGAATCAATACACTTAGATTGGCTAAAAGTCATCACAATTTGTTGCTGTAAAAAGCAAACAGATAATCTACTGTAGAATTTTTAAACCAGGCCTGGCATGTGTCTGAGACGACCCTGGGCACACTAGAAACTCATTCGACCCAATAACGAGGCCAAGTGTATGACTGAGACTGCCCAGGGCCAGACAGAAACTCATTTGACCCAGAAATCACACCTGGCATATGAGTGGAACTTCATCCATCAGACAGGCCAGTGTGGAAAACTGCCACAGAACTCCTTGCAGAGAGACTAGAAACAAGACCCACGCAGCTAATCCAGGAGCAGAACATCTTGCCAAGTGGCACAGCAGGCTCACCTCCAAGGGCTGCAGCAGGAAGAAGTGGAGCTCAGCAGCCAGACCTAAGCCACGCCCAGCTGGATGAGTTAGAACTTGGTAGATCCAGACCTGGTGCTGAGGTAAGAACTCTACCAAAGCCCTACACCAAAGTCAGATGGCAGGGCTATACAAAAGGACAAAGAGAAGGAGCAAAATGCATTCTCAGGCCCTCAGACCACACAGAACAAATGCAGGAGACAAGAACATAGAAGAAATTGGAAATCATATACCTGAAATCTCTGAAATAATAGCATCTGAAGTAAAGAGACAATTGCAGAAAGGTACAGAGGAAATCAGATCAGAAATAATTTCTCAAGTAAAAAAAGAAATAATAGAAATAATAAAAGAAATACTAATTCTTCTAAAGAAGACACTGATAAAAAATAGAGGAGACCAGGAAAACATGATGGAATCCTTGAATGATCAATAGAGGAAAGTAATAGAATGTATGAAGCAGATTCAAAGTGCTCTACAGGAACTTAAAACCTCAATCACAAAATAGACTTTCAGACCTTAAAGACACCACTGCAGCTAGTGAAGAGGTAAGAAAAGATCTCTCAATAACAGCTAGGGTGCAAGAAAACATAATTGAACATCTGCAAGATGATGCAAAGATGAACAACATAAGACTAATGGGCATCAGTGAGAAAGAAGGAGTCAGCATGTATTTGTTAATTCCAACATAGGTAAAAGTATTTCTTGTCTGAGCTACACCTCCCTCATCACAAGATCAACTGACTTTATTCTCTGGTTTTCTGCGCTTACTTTCACCCTTCCCTTTTAGCTTACTGGGTACAGATTTGTACCAAAGTTAAAGCAAAAGGCAGGGAAAGAGAACACACAGGGATTTCCCATGGGGTGAAAAGGAGCAGCGGACAGCGCCATGCACCAAGAAGACAGAAAGCTTAAATTCTGCCCAGGAACCTTTCTTCCTGCTGAGCACACAGTGAATGATGCCCTCAGCAAGACTTGGCAGTGCTGTAGTCTGGGCTTGGCTGGGATTCACGTAGGACTCCAAAGAACCTGGAGGGTGTTGGAAGTCTGAAGCACCAGATACTCTTCTTTGTTCTCAACATTACCACGTGTTGCAAGTCTCAGGCCTTGTGGAAAATAAAAATGCTGACGGTGCTGGAAATAGTGCTCTACCTCGAGACACATGCCCGATCAGATCCCTGTGTGCCGTCTCACTCCGCTACAACGCTTCTCTCACCATTTTTCAACCCTCAAGCCCACTTTGCTCATAATATTTTTCTAATGTGTCACTCTGATTATTGCACTGTCCCCAGCATGCGCATTTTATTTAATTTAATATCCTATGCCTTCAAATTCTTTCTGTTTCCTCAGTGTACAGGTATCCTTCTCATGTACTTCCCAGTGCTTTCCTTGGGCCATCATAGTCCCTAAAACCAAAGTGTAAAATTCCGTCTCCCTCTGCCGCATTGCCTCCTAAACGCTATGTTACTAGGTTATATATTGACTTTATTTGTTAGCAATATTTTGGACTGGATGTACAACCAATCTGGGATATATATATATATATATATATATATATATATATATATATATATATATAAAACAGTATCCAGTTACGATTTAGTTAGGTATTTAGTACCTAACTAAATAGTAACTGGATACTGTTCTGTGAGTTTTGATTTTATTCACTTAACAATGAAGTTATCTCATCAATGTACCAGATAGCAAACTTCTTACTTGAAAATTTTTGCTGATATATATATATATATATATATATATATATATAGAGAGAGAGAGAGAGAGAGAGAGAGAGAGAGACAGAGAGAGAGAGAGAGAGGAGGGACAGAATGGAGAGAGTGGAGAGAGGTAGTCCTGGGGATCAAACCAGGTCTAGACATACAATTTATTACTGTCTTAGGAACATTGATAACTATATACATAGACTGAAGACCACTTTACCACTTTATATAATATCATAAATAATTTTGCAGAGCAGCATTCTTGGCGTGAAATTTTCTATGTCTGATTTTGGAGCATTTTGGATTCTACATTTTCGGATTAAGGGTTTTCAACCTGTAGTATACTTAAGTGATATCTAAAACACATCATTAGCCTATTAGCAACAACAAAAAAAAATCAATGGCGAAGGAAACCCGTACAGTGCTATCCGGGTGAGTGGCGGCACCTGTATATCTAACTCCCCATACTCCGGCAGGAAGGGTTCTTCAGAGGCCTCACTCTCACAGGCCCTGGCGGCATCTTTACTTGCCGCTACCTTGGCAGGACTGAGAGCAGTGAGCCCTCCTCCTGGAGTCCCCATCCTGCGACTATGTCAGCACAGATCCTCGCACATACCAGAAGCTCCCATTTTGTCCAATAAAAAAGAAAGAAGGCAGGATTTTCAAACTGTCTTCTTTAAGTGGTTTTATGGCTGTGAGCAGCGTGAGGCAAGGACAGCTAGTGCATCCGTAGGCACAAAACCCGATCGCCCCCTTAGCCGTCTTCCTGAGGTCCAGTATCCACGTCCACTGCTGCCAGAGCAGCTGGACAAGGTCATGTGTATTTTGTGTTTTTCAGTACAAATTCTTGTACTGAAAAAGTGAGCTCCATGCTTGGAAGGCAGAAAAAAGAAGGATCAGTGTGAGTCCTATCTGTGTAGTGAGACCTGGTAGTCCTTGTACTATATACTTCTGGTTTTTTAAAGTGAGCTATATTTAAGATATTTTAATTTAGAAAAAGTATCTACTTCTACTGCTACCAGATCAACTGTACAATGCAAAGTGAGCTATACTTATGGTAGATAATGTTAATGTAGAAAAATGCACGGGCTTGCAGACAGACTCCTTCAAGCTCTATCAAAGCCAGCTTTCTGTTTTGTCTTATAGAGTTGTTAGAAGGATAAAAGAAGGTGATATCTGTGAGCAACCTGGTTCGTAGCATGATATTTGACGTCTTCCACAAACTCCTGCAGGCTTGGGAGTCAGGTGAGGCGGGCGTGGGGAGGGAAGGGGGCGGAGTTGAAAGGAGAGTTCATTTTCAGGGTCGCGCACCTTTCAGCAGCTGTCCTGCTTGGCCAGCATAGACTTCAAGCTGTTCTGGACAGTGTCGTTCATTCTTTCTGTAAAGATTATTCTCCCTTCCAGTCAAATGTTAAAAAATAAAAATTTACATAGGATGCAACTAGCTATTTTTTAATTGTACATTTTTTTTTTATTTTGAAGAGTGAAAAGAAGAGCAAGAAAAAACAAGAACAAAGACAGAAACAAAGTAACATATAACAATACATACGTTACAGATCTTTAAAACAAGAACGGCTGATTAACAATGACTGATATATTTTCCATTTTTCTCAACAAATCTGTTGCTCAGTTTATCAGACAGAGTTATACAACATGGGACATAGGATTGAATATTACCACATGCTTCCAAGAAAGTTTAAATTTTTGTTCCTTCATTTTCTTTTATTAACTTTTTTTTAAGTTTCTTTTTGTTCAAAATCAAGAAACTTACATTCATATAATTAGAATTCTCAAAGTAGAAAGGGATAGGCAATAAATATTTATAGAATTAAAATTTCTAAATTTAGTTGAAACTATAGCACTCTTCCATGAAAAATAAATCTTTTGCACAAGAAATAAGAATAAAATTATACCAAGATACACAAAGATGAAACTGTTCAAAACTAATTGTAAAGAAAAAAATCATAAAAGCATATCCATAAAAAAGATTAACTACAGAGGATTAAAATTAAATAGCATCTTATTCCACATTAGAAAAAAAGAGCAAGTGGGTAAGAAACTAATTAATTCAAATAACAAAAAGAAAAAAATCTATCCTCATTGAATTTTATACTTAGCAAACATACATTTGAAAACTAAAAGTAAAATATTTTACTTGAAATATTCTACAGCTCCAGACATTGGTATAGAAAATAGCTAAGGCCATAACCCAGCAGACAAGCGAAGTTGCTGTATGGTGCTGGATAAAGAATAAAGAGCTCTCAGAATGGTGGTTATGCAGGACTATGGAAAGTCTAATCATGTTAGATGAAACCATTTAAAAGATCACTGAAGGTTTCTACCAAATAGTATCAATCTTATGTCTGGTAATATACATATCGTTTCATGTGTGTGTGTGTGTGTGTGTGTGTAAAAGATAAGGAACAACTGATATAAAGTCAGTGGCAAGTGAAAATAAACTTTTTAAAGTTTTTAATACTAAGAAAACATATTATGCCTTGTCTTACATGTAGATTGCAAATCAAAGAAACAATATAAATCATAAAACACAAATTAAGACTAAATAATATTCAGAAAATGAATTAAATATTAATTAATTGAAAATTTAATTAAATATTTCAAAAACAATATTCCAAAATTAAAATTAAATCATGTGTCCAACTAAGAGGCCAGAATGTTGTATAGCCTAAGTATAAATCTGTAATCAATTCAGAGTACTTGTATAATATTTGAATAGGTTAACTTATGCAAAGATATCAACTAAGAAAAAGTTTCCATGGTAGTAAAGAATTACTAAGAATAAAGCATAACATAAATACCGGAATGGCAAATATATGAGCAGAACTTGTAACAGTTTGGGGATAGGATATCACATGAAGTTCTAGCATGTGATCTACACGGACAATGTCCATGCTGCTTACTGGTGGCCAGATGTCACTTGTGGGACCGAGCCACTGCTATTTCCTTGATATCCACACCATAGACCCAGATGGAATCATGACCCAAAGGGTGCAGGGAAGTCCATTCGTAGAGAACGCTGATGGACATTTTCTACTGCTATATACAAGGAATAACTGAAAGGCTGTAGTTAGGGTGCACCTATTTCCGAATGAAGTTTTCTACAGTCGTCCACCCAAAAAATGCATTTTCTTTTCCCCCTTTTGAATGTCAATGGCTCTTGAATTTAAACCTTTCAGAATTAACTCATTCTGCTAATTGTATAATATTTCTGTCTTATTGACCATTTTTGATTATGCATATCCTATGCAGATTTTCTCTATGCAAATTTGTCTTCATATTCCTATGCGCATCTCCTTAGAATACTATTCTATCTAGTCCAAACTCATGTGGCTGTATTAGTTGGTTTTGTGTGACTGGAATGAAAGGTCTGAACCAGCTAATTTAGCAAGAACAAAAGTCAATGTCGCTCATTATTCTGAAGGTGCAAGGGCG
>PVJA010005606.1:38813-78237 GCA_004027025.1 Myocastor coypus
GAGGGCACCTCTGTGCGCGGTTCTCCTTCTCCCCTCTCACTCTTTACAGGTATATCAGGCAGCGAGAAGTTTGAGTAAACATTCCCAGAGCGAGGAATTAGGCCAGTATGGCTCTCCTCCGGATGCTCGCAAACGCTCAATTTGCTTATTTTCTAAAGGTTAGCAGGCCACAGTGGAGCCCTCTGGAGACTAAACAGGAGGGGTGCTTTCGGACTCTGGTCCAGGGAGCAACACTGCCCCAGCACTTCTCTGGTCTTTGCTGAGCAGACTGGAGTGGCATGTGACACATCTGAAACTAAATGTGCTCCAGAGTCGAAAGTAGAGTCTAAAATAGGACTTGTTTCCCCAGTATATATATGTTTTCTGTTCAGTAAAACAATTAACCAGAGAAACCTTGCAGTCTAAGCCATTCAAATCAAGCCCTTCTCAGACCAGTGGATGGCAGCTTCTGTTCTTTTCTTAAATCTGTTTATGAAAGTTGGGGCCTGGAATTGTGAAATTCTGGGTAATTACCCCCTTTCACTGATTCCGTTCACTGGTGCAGACAGAGACAGCTCTTTCTTTTAGAGACTGTCACGAATGAAACCCGCATCCGAATAATTGCATTGTTTCTTTTTGGAACGAGGGAAAGGAGACAGAAGAGAACCGAAGTGCAGGACATATTAAGGCAGGTCATTAGGGAAAGGGAATTGGATGTAAAAGTCTGATGCGCCTGTCTGAGCACACGCCTCGCCCCTTCCACGTAGGAACGCGACGCCCATTGTGAGGTGCGGCAGTCCCGGACAGTCAGAAGATGGCTCCAGCGCGTTAATTTTGCTTGTGTGCGTAGCAGGAGATTCCAGGGGCAAGATGCACTTCGGGGCTGCTTTCTTTCAGATTTTGGAGTTGTCTCATTTGGCTCAGTACACCAAACTGAGGTGCGGGTGCCGCTTTAGAGGGTGTGTTAATATAAATGATAAGGTTTCCAGCGAAGGTACCCGTATGTCCTGCTGGACAGGCCATCCCCGAATAGCCTGCATGATTCTGCACAGAGAAAAGGGGCCACGACTGTACGTCACTGCTTAACATGTTACATATAGAAAGCTGGACTCCCTGGTGATGCTTTGTCACTGGCAAATCAGTGTTCACAGAGACTCCACTTTTATCTTAGAAACAGTATGCTCTGGAAGAAAGAGAGCTTGTGTAAATAATAGTGTACAAAAGAATAACGACGTGATTAGGCGGGATAACATAGTTCATAATCCCCTAACTTTTTAAAATTAAGCCCTTTGAGATGTGTAATTATCTTTCCCTTGTGTCCCATCTGCCAAACTCCAAGCTCACTTCTAAACAAATAATGATTGATAGCAACTTACACACGCACAATGAGCATTTAATCCAATTAAGAAGTCATGGCTTAAAATACTTTATTAAACCAAGACTGATACATAAAATTTATTGCCTAACTAGTGACTTTCGAGGTCATTCCTCTGCTACGTAAGTGCTTCAAAGATGATAGGAAATTGTGTGATTAGCAGTCAAAGTGACGTGACAGAGTTACGAGCTTTATTAGGTTTAACACTTAAGGGCTTTTAATGACAGAGAGCCAGGGAACTTACCTTGGCCCAAACGTGAGCTCTTCCAAGAGAATGTTTAGGATGTCGGCTGGCTGCACAGCCTAGACACGATTGTAACTTAAATGCTTTCTGTCTTTACCACCCCACGGATGCGCTGCGAATTTGGCTTTTTCTTCATTTCTAAGAATTTTGGAGGCTGTGTATCCATTTCGCCAGGCAGCAATGGTTATTACCTTTGGTGGAGTTCTGATCCACACCTTTACAGTAAAAGCAAAACAAAATGGAGTTTATCCCGGAGGCTATACAAATGTGTCCCAAAAATTAAGGCCGTTTATCTACCTCCCTTTCGAATAACAGCAGAGGATTTAAACCACTGCTGATCACTACAGAACAACGCATAATTGCTCCTTTAATTCTGGGGAGGGAAGCAGAGCCTACCACTGCACGCTGCTTTGATTTTCTTCCACTGAATCTAGCCACACTCTCTTAGGGGCACCTTCTTGCGCTTTCCCCGATTGGCGTGGACAGGCACACAGACCCCTCCGCACACAGATACGCTGCCTGCTTGTTCCTTGTCCGTGGGCAGGAGGAAATTCTTTGAAAAATGTCCACAATAAAGCCAGAGGTGCAGAGTAGCCTAAATCCGAACTTGTTGCTTTGGGAAAGATGGAATATTAGCAGCATTTTGTAGGACAGAAGAGTTAAATGAAGGAGAGCGATTCTTTGATTTCTGCTCCACAGAATGATGTACACTAATCAGCAGGCAATACCCTGTCAGTGAGCTAATTCAACTCTGTGCTAAAAGAAGTGTAGATTAATGGATAAAGGAGGTCTGTGGTAGGGTCACCCTGATATGGATTCAACGTGTGCAGCAGCTTGTCAGATGCCTGCTTGGATTAAATCTAACCTTTATTGTTGAAGGTTGCCATTTACCCTACTCTTTAGTGCCACAATTTATTTTCTTCCTAGAATTTCCACATAAAAAATTATCATCTATTTGATTTGGAGAACAAATTTAGAGAGCCAATTTCATTATGTTTAAGAAAGCTGGAGGCATTAAAGACTGGAAAACACAGGGAATATTTAAGAGACATATTAACTGATTTATTCTAATTCTCAATGAGAATGAGACTTAATTTCACAAAGAAAAGGCCAGAATAGTTATGTAAAATTATTTCAATTTAAGGCAACTTTGAACAAAGGGTATACTTCTTGTAGCCGAAGGAGCCAGGTTTTCTCTAAAGATTTTTTTAAAAAATTAATAATGTAGAACATGAAATTCTGAAAATTTGACTTATATCCGGCAAAATTACTTCCTGCTGTCATTTAAATTATGGCTGCCCTCTATAAAGGTGTCTTTAGGTGTATTAATTGAATTCCACACTATTTTCCAATAATAATCTGTAAAGTTCATCTGTCCATTCCTCACAGGATACCCACTGTGTATGAGAGAGGAACGTGTCTATTTCAGTAGCTTAATTTATTTTCATGATTCACTGATAATGACTGTCGTCCAGGTTGTACATCAGAATTAACCTTCATTTCACTGAGGTACATTACAATGACAGTCTGCGACACATTTCACCTACACAAAGGGCATTTTCTTCCCTTTTTATAATCATCCTCAGTGGCTGAAGATTGTTTGATAGCCGATTAATTTTCGAAGGAAATCAAGTGCAGGCTCCCAAAGCAGAGCTGGGGCGCATTCTTTTTGCTAAGTGACTTCTAGGGTAATTAGGTATTTTTTAATTGCATCTAGAAAACTTCTAATCCTCCATTTCTGCCAGTGACTTGATGCCCAAAACTCTATTGTCTTTATAAAAATACAGGAACTTAATCGGAAATACCAAGATGGGAAGTCTTTAATTTTTCTCATCAAGCCACTAAATGACAGATATAAATTCACCTATTCGTTAGGGTTTCAGCCAGAGGTTTTCACAGAGGAAAGAGCGTCATTTTGAAGTTGAGATCATTCTTGTCTCCTTTTTCTAATTTCCAGCACAACCTAGAAGCTACCAGACTCTGTTGGCCCTGTCACCTTTCAGTGGAAAGATACAAAACAAAACAGGTCCTCTATTCAGTAAATTTAATTCAGTTCTTTTGTTGCAAAGTGCTGTTTTGTGACATGGTATCTTTGTGGAAAAATGTGTAACTGGAGATCTGCGTTGTTGCAGAGTAACACTGTAGATGTTAATAGAGAACAGCAGTGGAAAGCACAATTTACCTGATGAAATCCTTCTTTATGAAGTAGTTAGAATATAAATCCTACATGGTTTCATATTCATGGGATTAGTATGGAATTGGAACTCTTTCCCTGTAGCAAGAAGGAAACAGAGAAAAAGGGTTCACTTCCTGCTTTCGTGATTGACATTGAAACTCTATTCAATCTCTGTCCTTCGCCCAATTAATTTATGAAAATATCAATGTACAAATAATCTCCTTGACAAACAGAACACCAAGCCTGTGGCAGTCATTAGAATTTTATGCCCTGTCCCCTAAAATGGTGTAAGTCACCAAGCAACGTTTTATCACAGCTCAGTTATTTTTTCTAACTTACCTAATTAGGTAGATACATTTTCCTTGATTTTCTTTGAGACATTCCATAAGAAAGCATTTTGGTTTGGACAGAGGGGAGGCACGGATGACACCTGTTGCTGGCATATGCTGGGAGACAGCCGTTTGCTAATTACTGAGATTGTAAATAATCACATAAAATCCATACAAATGCTCAGAAATCAGGCTAGAGTTTCTCTAGGAAGCTTGATGGCATTTCCTCATTTTAATGGTATTTATTTTTCTTACATTCAATAGGGTAGGACTCTAATTTGTCCTCCCTGCAAATGATGGAGACAGCGAAAGCAGGTCCTGCTTATCTCATCAACTCTGAATTTTTTTTTCCCTCATTTCTAGTCCAGTTGATCTCCTCACAGTGGAAGTCCCCATGCTAACTCCTCAGAAAGCACAAGGAGGAGTTTCTGCAAAGGATTTGAACTGTGTTTTTGCATCAGAATTCAGTATCTGCAGTCTGATTACTCTTTGGACAAGAGTTTAGCCACCTGGGCCAAGGGAACCAAGCTGTACTGGTTGTGATCAAATAGAACTTAAATGCATTCAAGGAATGCTGGCCATAAATAATGGTGAAAGCACCCCAGGGGAAAGGATATGAATATAAGTCCTGATAAAGCTTGCCTCACATTCTCAGAGTGGACACTGAAGTGTTCGTCTTCACATGATCCTTTTGATGTACCAAAATGCATTCTCTTAAAATCATTTTGGCACGAACTTTTCTTCCAGTCAGACAGAAAACACCTCCCGTGGCATTTTAGTTCTGCTCTGTCCATCTTATGATCATGGTGCCAGAAAAAGAGGAAATATATATTCTATTAGAAACTTCCAGTATTTTAGACTTTCCTGTTCGATATTTTGATTCTGGTAGTCTTGCCTATTGTTTTTCTTGAGGAATTGACTTACTGAGAGCAAGAAGAACAAAATAAAGAGGAATCAAATACAAAACATTGCAATAGAACTCTCGCGATGCTTCGAGTTTTCTTTTGCATGTTATAACCAAAGAATTAGAAGATGATTGATAGCCAAACGTGAGTCCCCCGGCGCCCTCCAGCATGGTGCGCAGAGCTCACTGTTGGACGAAATTAATGGGCGGCATCTTCAGGAGTTTATGCATAAAGTCTTTGCAACACTCTTGACTTACTGATTTGTAATTGGTCTTTGAAAAGAGCAGGACAGAGGCAAGGCGACAAAGCGGCAATAGCAGAGGAGTGGAAAAGAAAAAAGAAGCCAACGTGAAGAGATGTCCGTGTGACAAGTTGAACCAAGATGGAACTCAGGCCCCCAGCGGATCCCTCTGAGCATGTAGGACTGACCGCATGCCTCGAGTCCAAAACCACAACCTGGAGCAACGTTTGCTCTTAGACCGTGGGCTGAGAAAGCAAAGAAAACAGGAGACAGGAACAAAGAAAGGGAGCGAGGAAGAGAGGAGATATGGGAAAGGGGAGGAGAGCGGGAGGAAAGAAAGCTGTCTGACGGAACTTTCCTGAGGTAGATAAGAGGACACACTAGCAACAAGAAAAAGAGCAAAGGCAAAGTGAGCCCTGGGGATCCAAAGCCTTTCTTTCAGTCCCAAAGCTAAGCATGCTGCATTATTTATACCAACCACATGAGTGTCTGCTCAAACACAGTCTAGTTTTTACTCAGGTAATGCTTCAGAAAGTGTTCGCCCTACATGGAGATAAAACACAAGATGAGTGCAGGCACAAAGCTATGCATCTAGCTTCACCCGCACCTTCCTTTGGACCCCTTTTTCTCTGCCTGGTCTCATGGAATGAGCCTGTGGACCACCACACCTTGTGGAGCTGCCTGGATTAATCCAACTGAGAGACCCACGTAACAATTTGACCTCTGTACAAAAGACATGATGTAGGCCTCAGGTCTCTATAATATGAAAAACTACAAGCACTGAAAATTAAAAATTCACAGTTGTGTATCGATTAATAGCGAAGACATGCATATTTGAAAACTGTGTGTATTATGAGATTTTCTCAGCACCCAGAGGAACCCATTTAAGTCTGTTAGTTTCAGGTTATGACCACTGCCTTTGCTTTGACATGTAAATACTTTGAAGCATAAGCATCTTGCAAATTGTCTTAAAGAATTTTTTCATCCTTAATATAGGTAATATAAGTCTAGTGGCAAAACCACAATAACTTATCCTTCCCTCCTTTCTCCAGTTTGTGTAACTAGCAATCAATTGATTGTTGTATATTCATCAGAAATCTATCTACCTATCTCTATCTATCTATCTATCTATCTATCTATCTATCTATCTATCTGTCTGGAGAATGACAGAAAGGAAAATAGTTCTGACAGAAATTTTCAGAAGTAGGTAAGAGGAAAATCAGGCAATAAGAGAAAACGGAAAAGGCAAATTGAGCCCTGTGGATCCAAAGCCCATATCTAGATCTAGACCTAGACCTACATATACATGTACATATATATATATATATATATATATATATATATATATATATATTATTCTGTTAATTGGCAGGTTTTATTGGCAGTCTTTGTTGTTAACACCTCACTGATTTTCTCATCAATAAGTGTATTATTCAATGAATTTAATATCAGTTTAAAAACTGGGTGTTCAAAGAGTCAGTCTAGGGCTGGGGATATGGCTGAGTCGCATGAGTGCCTGCCTGCCAAGCACAAGGCCCTCAGTTCAATCCTTGTTATCATAGGGAAAAATAATCCTACAGTCTACCGTATCGCAGGATATTAACATAAACTTATAATGTTGGTGCCGAGATAACAGTATGGCTGATTATTGGAACATAGTAATTTTTTTCTGTAGATAACATTTTTGATTTAGAATTTTTTGTTCCAGAGAAATCAGGTTTACATCCCTAAATTACTTTTGAGCTGTTCCTGCATGTTCCTACATGGAATTTTGTAGCAAATAAACATAAAATTGAATAAAATCCTCAAAAGCCAATAACTATTCTGCCACGATGCTGTTTTTCCTCATGATATTACTGAAACAAGATTTAGGAGCTTGAATTTCAGAAGTTTAAAATCAGTGCCTTATGGGGCATGCTCTTGTGAGTTTTATGTACACACCTCCAACCTGTGTCCCGAGTTTAAGCGGTTTAGAAGATAAATGTCATATTTATGAAAATAAACCACACATGTGTTTAGTACTTAGAAACTGAAGATCCAGCCTTCGGTGGAGTTAGTTTTGCTGTGCCCGGGTGAAAACTTTGAGAAAGACAGCTTCGTCTAGAAATCTGAAGCTCCGGGACATGCTGTGTCAGCAAATGCAAGCATGCTTTTTTAAACACACTGATGTCACTTCTAACATAAATAGGTAAGATTTATAATATTTTTAGTGCAGATAAAATACATTCCATTTTAATGGTAATGAAGGCTTAGATCACCTTTGTTTACAACACCAGGAAATGGCAACAATAAGGCATATTTAAAGAGAATTTATAAAAAATAAAAAAACAAAAAAATTAAAAAAAAAAAAAGAAAAGAAAAAAGGGCCCGGCAGGATGGCTCAGTGGTCTAAAGCGCCTGCTTGGGGAAGCTTGGGCGGCTTCAGGGACCGTGGTTCGATCCCTGGCACCACATGCTTCGCCAGCCCTGCCCTCGGGGCGGGCTGAGGCAGCCATAAAAAAAAAAAAAAAAAAAAAAAAAAAAAAAAAAAAAAAAAAAAAAAGAGTGAATAAACAAACAAAGGTTCTGAAACGAGAATAATAAAAAAAGAGAATTTAGTGGAATGTTCCTCTGCCACAATTTTAAGGATGACAGAAACACCTAACTCTGGTTAGCGGTATAGCAACACGTTTTAGTACATGTAGCTTATATTTTCAGCATATGATTTAGTTTGTGTTCTCTCTGGCTCCATGCAAGACGGATGTAGGTCTATTTTAACCACTGGATATCTACATACAGTTTTCTCCTAAACGGTTTAATAAAATGATGGGTTTTATAGCCATCCTAGAGCAGTTTCTTGCGTTGTCACCACGAAGTATTTTAATCAATACCTCCCTGAATTATTTGTTTTTCCTTGTCATCGTACTTACCTGTGATGAATGAGATAATCGTTGGGTTACCAAGTTGTGTTTTGAAGGAAATGTTTGTTGGTAGAAATTTTTCAAACAGGTTAATGGAAAAGCAGGGGGCAAGGCAGATGCTTAACAGCCCTTCATAAGTTAGCTTGGATTAGCTTCATTAGCTCCCAGGTAGGGCTGGGATAGAAGCAGATAGGCATGAGCTTACGCGCGTTCAGCTCTTACAGTGACTTCATATTCATCGGCTGTCTACAGCCTTCCAGGCACCGTGGAAAGGCTTAGAGACTCAGCCATCACCTTCTCCTACCTCTGGCTTCCTGTACATCATGCTGAGATCCGGAGCACAGGGAGCAGGGAGGCGTTCATGAAGAGGAGGATGTGCTCAATGCAGGCAGACACGGAGACCTCGATGCGAGCCGTCTCCACTCCTGTTTGCCCCTGCAAAAGAGGGACTTGCGGGGCAGCCCCATCTGAGCTCTGACTTCTGGGTTTGGGGAGTGAGGAGAGCAATCCGAGACCCCGGGGTGCTACAAGGGTTAGCCATGGCAGGTTTTACTGTGGAGAGATGGCAAAGCAAGAGGGCCGGCAGACACGAAAATTGACAGGAAAACAAAATGTTTATGAACAAATAGGCAGCATCTCCTGTCAAGACAAATACCCATCAAGGTACATATACGCATACATACACTTATAATAGTTTATGTATCTAGCGACCCAAAATATGAAAGTTTGATGCTTATTTTCAGTGGAATCTACCTACTTTTTCTTCTTGACAGATGGACAGTGACACACGTGACTCACATTGGGACAGGACTTTTTAGTGGCCACACACATTTGTGTGAAGCATGGTGGATTACCTTTAGATGCCTAAATTAATAGCACACTTATAGATTATACTTTGTGACTCTAATAACTTCAATAAAAATAAATGTTGCTCCCACCTAGATTAGTTACCCATATTTTATTTTAAAAAATTCAAAAATCTTTCCATTCCTACCAGTTACTATATGCTGGGTCACCGGGTGGGGCATCCGATCATTTTAAATATTTCCAATGGCAGTGAGCAGACCAAGTGTGTATGATGACTGTAGACGCTACACAAGTTGGAAAAGTTGCAGTGTATGCTCGAAACCATTTTCTTTCTTGGCTCTAAGGCATATATTATTTTGAAGAGAAGAAGGGGTACAGAGAGGAGGAGATAAGTGTGAATTTCAGTGCCTGCAGTGCAGTCGAGTGAGTTTAAACTCTTGGAAGGGAGCTACCTGACCGGGACCTCCAAAGACTGACAAAGTTGTCCAATGTACAAGACAAATTGTATTCTGACAATGACACCATCTTACAACATGCGAAGTTCTATCTTTGCTCAACTTTTGGTAGGCATACAAATGTACCTCCAATGACTAGGCTTAAATCTAAGTGTGGTTTAGCTCATTGTATTTTTGTGTGTTGTTGCTGTTCCGTTTCACTGCAGTATTAACTACTAGAATAGTGTCAGGAGCACAGTAGGTCAGCACACTTTTAAATTTCATTTAACTACTTTCTACACATTAAGTATGATTTAATTATAATTGAATATAACAATGATTTTTTTCTGAGCTCTTTTAAATATATTTAATGTCTTGGCTTTGCTTTCTTGTTATTATTAATTTTAATCCATAAGATGAGCTTATCTTTTGTATTCAATTATTAAACATTTTTTATTCATAACTTAGCATTTATTGTGATACAATATATTAAATTTTCTACTTGTTTAGGAAATGGTGTGTCATGAAAGAGAAGGAAAGCCCTATCTAGTGTGCTAAAATAGAGGATAGATACTAGTGAGTAAGTTCTTCCATAAATTATGCATTTCTATATGGTAACTACATATATGTATGTATACATATATGATCTCCACCTCAAAATGTTTAATCTTCTATTATAAATTTATTTATTATTTTATTTCTATATGTATTTAGTACAGGGTCTACAGGATGTCACTACACAGATCAGACTCCTAGCGATTCTCCTGCCTCAGCCTCCCAAGTGCTGGGATTACAGGCTTATGCCACTACACCCAGTCTCAATCGCTATCTCAGACTGTCCTAGGGGTGGCGCTAGCACAGCAGGCTCGGATTTCGAACCCTGGCCAATGCACTCTGCCTAAACAGGATCTTTACTCTGCTGAGCTATCTGGCCAGCTCTTTTATCTTCTATTATAAATTTAACAAATGTCTTTGTAGATAATATTTACCCATTGTGTTTATTTTATGTGTGTGTACAACATAGATGAAGAAATATGTGTGACCATGAAGCCAGGAGAGGTGGTGCATGCCTATAATCCCAGCTCTTGGGAGGCTGAGGCAGGAGGATTGCTGTGAGTTTAAGATGAGCCTGGGCTACAAAAATGAACTCAAGGCTGGCCTGAACTTCATAGCAAGACCCTGACTCAAAGAGACCCCCCCCCAAAAAAAAAGAAAGAAAGAAACATGTATGACTGTGAAATTTAAATTTAAGTAGTTATACCTGACACGGAGAATGAATTCTTGGTGACAAGTTGGAAGTTTTAATTTTTTGGATAATTACTAGTTATTTCTTAGGGAGAAAGTAGAGCAGTATCTGTTTGCGTTCCCATCAAACACAGAGTATCAGGCTCTCTTTCCACGGCCCTAGTTCTCCTGCTTTGCCATCAGAGCGAGCTACACAACATGACACTCTTGTGACAACTTCTGGAGGGCTGATCTGAGCAACCATCGCATGTGGCGCTCAGGACAGTGCCCGGAGCATGAGCACTGATTTAGAATCAGTGCCTGGCACATCACAGCTGTGTGATCGGGGCGATGTCACAGCCCTCCTGCGAGGTGGGAATCATCACCTGCAGCTCACAATTTTATGGATTAGAATTAGATACCACGGTATATGAGAAGCCCCAGCACAGTGACTGGCCAGTGAACAGCGGCTTCTACCTCTGCTTGCACATCGGTCTTAAGACAATGAGAAGATTCGATACAGAAGTAGAAGACACAGAGGCCAAACGCTTCAAAAACTGTCGGTTCAAAGAATGGCGTCTGCTGATCATATTTAGTCAAATTTTGTTTTTCCTCAAATGATAGCAATGCTTATTGTACCACTTTGATTATGTGCAGCTATACACACTCTGGATTTTCTCTTACTGATATATTTCCTAAATATTTTTCCCTAACGATTACATTTTTAGGCCAGACATGATCTAAATGACATTTACACTTAAAGTGTTTTAGATACTAAAAATACCTATGTAGCACATAAAACGAGCAACATATACACACAAGAACACCTGCATTCCCATCAACGCTGTTTATAATTTGGAAAGAGACAAGAGGAAGTCTGAAATAATGTCTCTTGCCATGCCAGTGCGCAGTGAGTCAATAAAGATATGATACCAAGAAAATTCTGCATGTGAAATACTTGAATCAGAAACCTTTGAAATCTTTCTATTTTTAGCCTGTATATAAACATGCACACATTTCTACTTTTGTTTATGGCCCACGGCTATGCATGGGCCAGAATTCTGTTCTAAAACCAAGTGTACTTTAGTTAACTAACTAACTAATTAATTAATTAAATTTTAGTACCGAGGATTGAACTCAGGACCTTGCCTTGGCCAGGCAAGCACTTACTCTACCGGGCTATCTCCCCAGCTAAATGTATTTTAAAAAGCGAAACCATTTCCACTTCCCCAAGCCCTGAAAGACTTGCATGCATATTCAAAGCTGTGTCTTAATAGAAATAAGAAAATAAGGCCAAATTGCAATTCATCAGAAACTACTCACTTCAGTGTGCCCCTGAAAAGAGACTAACTAACTAACACTATCTGGGCAGCCAGAGTCAGTGTTGCAAGAAGATGTCACTCGCTTTTGCTTTCGTGTCTGGAGCCAGGGTGTTGATCGGCAGGGCAGCTGGTTTTGATTTCACGCTGTAGCTCAAGTGGCTTCAAGCTTATGACAGCCCTTCTGCCTCAGGTGTCCAAGAGCTGGGATTACAAGGACATGCCATCATGCCCAGCAATAGCAGACCGGCGTCACAAGGGAGAGTATTCATACAAAAGAGAGGTAAAGTAAAAGCTGAAACAGTTCCTCTTAAGATAGAAGCATTTTCATTTTAATATTACCAACTTTTTAAAGTCAATCTTACACCTAAAATTCTTGATTCAGAGGTAAAGCACTTCAAAACAAAAATACTCATTACCTTGCCCAAAGGAACTGTAAATATTGGTGGTCCTTTAACATGCATGAAATGACATCATCTTCTTTCTGTTTCAAGAATACAGAATACTCACCAGAGAATATTTTGTCCATTAAACACATTTGAAATAATGTAAGCTAAAATAAAAATACCTAAAAGATGTCAGGGTTGCAACATAACTAATCACAAGTTCAAGCAATTAAAGAGAATTCAGTTTATGATTATTTAACACTAAGCTTAATTTAAACTTATAGGGTAACTAGTACCCTCTCAGTAGTTTTGATACAGAAAACAAGTACTGATGCTCAGTAAGTGTTTTTCAAGATCTACAGTGTTTGCGCATTCTTTTAAAACTTGGCTGAAAAATTACCTTAAAAATTATACCTTGCATATGAAAATGTGCAAAACCTTGAACATTTAAATTAATAGTAATGAGACAAACTATCTACTTATTTCAGCTCACCAGAGCTGCACGCATTTTAAATGGCTCAATTAAAGATTATTCAGATTAGAAAATTGATCCAGTGTAGAGCGATGTCTGCATATTTTTCTGAAAAATGAAATATCATATATGCATATATTTATGTCTTATTCATTCTTTATGTCTTATCCAGTTTAAGATTTTACGACATTAACATTTGTTTTAAATTTTTTTTTAAATGCAGGTTTTAAAAAAGATTGACCTGTTTATTTCTGATATGTATAAGTTAGCGTGCTTAACTCTGTGTAGGTTACTGCTTTTTAACATGGTTTTCACACCAAAGTTGCAATTTTGCTAAAAATGTATATCTACCCACTTGTAGCTGGAGAAATCAACTAAAACTCTATGTGCTCATTGAAGGTTAAACCCACAAAAGAAATATAAGTAAGCAAGTCATGATATGCACAACATATGTAGAACATTACACATATGCACATTGTGTCAGCATGGAACAACTGTAACCAACTATAGTGTGGCTCACAGATAGCTTACATCTTACATGTACATCTGCTAAACTTTTATATTCTAAAAGTATAGACAGACAATATAGATGTACCAGTTTGTGAATTTAGTATCAATTTCTGGATACAGAAAGCAAAGTTAAGTAATTTTAAAGAGACTCATTTATTTTACATAGCAATAAATTTAATCTTATTCTAAGGGCAAGTGATGGAAAAGATAAATCAGTCTCTGTGTGTAATGTTTATTCCACACTAAATAATTGTGAATCATCTGTGTTTTCCTGCATAGTCTAAGAACTGCAGTAAAGCTCCTCTTCTTAAAAGAAGAGAGCCAGCAAAATAACCCACTGGACTAAATGCCTGCTTAGGCAAGGTGCAGGGACTGAGGTTCCATCCCTGACACCACATGCTGCATCAGCCTGGCCCCTGTGTGCACTGAACCAGCCACCAAGACCAGGCATGGTGGTGCAAACCTGTAATCCCCACACTGGGGAGGCTGAAACAGGATTACTATGAGTCTTAACTTCATAGTGGGACCCTGTACTCAATACATCAAAATTTAAAAAAATAAAAGAAAGAAAAAATGTAAAATTCATTCTTCTTTTAGCCTAAGAGTCAGTGAGCTACATCATTGCCCAAAGGTGCATGTGTCCTAGGCTTTTCTAGCTAGTATCGTGCTCTCCCTCCCAGCGCCTCTCCTACGGGTCCCCTCAGGCTTACTGCCAGACCCGGAGGTGTTCCCCAGCTTTGCACCGTCCCATCCAGCTGTTGTACTGCCTGGGCCTCTGCCGGGAGCGGCCTGGGTGTCATCTGTCATGGCAGTTGTGAGCCGTGTGCCTTTCCAAGTTCCTGAGCTTCCTGTGCTTGCTATTGCTGAGGTGCTGAGCCTCCGAACTGAGGAACATTGCTTTGTCCACCCTATGTGCCGTGGAAATGGCGAGGAAGGAGTGATGATGTTTATCATCTTGTTTCCTTCATATTAAAGAGGAAAATGGAAGAGAAAATGCAGCCTAAGTCCTGACAATACACACAGCTCAGAGAGGCTGCAATACATGTGTATCTGTCTGCTCTATTTTACTCTTATAATGCTTTGCAGAATGTGTTTGAAAGTGCCAGTGATAGCCAGCGATTTTTTTCATATGCTTAATAATCACTAGCTAAACAGTATTAAGAAAGACAATTTATCATTCTTTCATGAAGTTGTATTTTCAAAATGCAGTGGATGAGAAATTACATCATCTTTTCCAAATTGTATACATACCATTTATTAGTAAGTACAGTAAAAGCCACTACACTTTAAAACTAATACTGCATTTCTCGATCAAGTCTACAAAAGGCAAAGTTAATTGGTACAGTGTAAAAGTATAGTTTTAAAACTCCAAGAAACAATAGAATAAAACTTTAGGTTATGTTTAATGTACTGGAGGAAGAGCATGTATTTCAGATCACCTCTGTCTCTACAGGATTATTTTAACACAATCTCTATCATTGTCTTTTTCTGCAAACCTAGTCTACATTTATTCAACACCAAAATTAATTTTCTCACCTGTGTATCCACAGAGTGCTTATTACCACATAAAATTTAATTTTGATGAAAATCATAAAGGATATGTTTCGCTATGTATACACCTATGAATAAACATCGCTACGCACATATGTGTAGTTCATTATGCTTGCCTGCGAGAGCTTACCACTATTGACACTGTCAATTTTTATCTTATTACTCATCACCGCCTGCTGTGGTGCTCATAGTATATTTCCATGGAGTTTGTGTGTGCCGTAATGTAAATTCTGACACTGCTCATGTCACTCACTAATCTGCGTCATTCGCTTCGTGTCAAGATGATGTATCACAATGCTCAACAACTGTCATCTTAGCTTTAAATAGATCCGCACTTTCTCAGCCTTACAATTAAAACTTTTTTTGTTGTTTAGAATCCAGCTACTTTTTGAAAATAGGGGCGTCGGACACATGCTCAAATGCTCACGCAGTGCTTGATTTGAAATCTTCTCTCCAAAAAACATTAAGTATGAAGCAAATGTTAAATTCTTGTACGAAGACAGCTAATTAAAATTTGCAACTGGAAAAGTGGAAGAATTTGGTTTTTGGTAGGATTTTAAATTTGACTTTCAGATTATTTTTAGGAAGATAATTTAATGTGTACGAATCAGTTAAATAGGGTGGCTGGACTTCAAGCCAGAGCTTGGAGCCTTGCTCTGCTGGACCTTTGGACAGATTCTTGGCTTTGTCGTCCAATATTTCTCCTGCTGTTTCTTTTCTGCAGTCTCCTCTTCCGTGAAGGTGCTGCTGCCCCTGTTCGTTCTCCTCCTCCAGCTTCTTTGCCTCTTTTTCCGCTGTCCTCCCTCTGCTCCTCAATTACTTGCTCAGTTAACCCGACCAAAAAATGCTATCGGTTAATCGAAGGAAATCCCGTGTCTCTTTTTCTCCCTTAGCTTAGAAAATGGCTTGTTTTGGATCAGACGGATCGACGGTGAGAAATTTCTCTGGCCACTCTCTCTTCCTGTGCTTTCTCTTGATACAGTCATCTCTGTCTCTAATAAATTCCTCTAACGTAATGTAATGTAATTCCTCTAACGTATATAACGTTCTATAACTTTTTTGTTTCTATTGTTTCAAACGTATTTTAATTGTCTCCTAGATTTCTCCAAACATTTGCAGAGGTCAATTTAAAAGAAATATTTGGAATAAACATTATGATCAGTTCTTAAAATTAAAACAGCATTTTTTTTAAATACTGTTTTCATGACCAACTAATGGAACAACTTTCAGAGCCACAAGTGTTATGACAAAATTTCAGTATTTTAAAACATGAAAATTTTGAGCAGAATAAAATATTTTGAAAGCCGTTGCTAAAACCCACTAAGTCATTTATACAATAGATAACTTACTTAAAATATAAGGAAACGCAGCTAGAGTGTATCTGAAAGAAACTACTTTAAGATTCGGAGTTTCTAGAGCAACATAAGGGCTGTTTCTAAGGTAGCCGTCTAACCAGGAAGACTATGCTAAGTTTAGCATCTTCAAGAGAAACCACAAAAACTGTCTCCCACATTTAGTAAGCAAATAACATAATTAGTTTCAAAAACCATGCAAATACACCTAACATATGAATATCTTTTATTTTTGGTCTTCGGCATTTTCTAGCAATTCACTGGACGGGTCTACTGCATGCACCCTCTTGTAAGTGAAACTTGAGTTCCATCACTCCTTCATTGCTGACCCTTCCAGCCTCCTCCCTGCCTGCCAGACACATTCCTTTGTGGATATTCTAGCATGTGCCTCCGATATGTTTTTAGCCCAGGGCACCTGGGACAAAGGGAGCACCACCTTCCACCTCTAGCAAAACCAACTCGCAGTTTCCTTTCATTCACCCGCTGGCTTGCTTCATTCAAATTTACTTCTCAGATGAGAATCAGCTCCTTGGTTTCACGTGTGCAATCCCAGCACACCAAGGTCTGCAGCTGGAAGACTGAAGGTTTGAGCCCGGTCTTAAAGGACTTAGATCTGCTCTCAAGATAAAAGAAGAGGCTGAGGTGGAGCTGGGTGCCTACACCCTGGATCCAGTACCCAGTACCACAAGGAAGAAGAACTGGCTTCTTGAAAACGAGAACTTAGACCACCATTAAGCGACTCTCTCATTCTCCGAGCTTTGATAATACCAGTGCTATGTTTTTTCCCATGTTGTGTGGATTATTTTCTGTGCATTATTGTTCTGACTCATCAGAGTATAGGCAACTCTGTCAGTCACGCCAAATTAGCGTCCTGCCTGACCAACCCAAATGCTCACCACTGTGTTCAGCTCACGCTTTGTATCAGCTAGGATTTACGTGGATTTGATAAATGATTGGATAAATAACCACAACTACAAAATTGCTATGGCAAAATAGGAGGATTTATACGGCAGAATGCAAATACTTGCTAATGGTCTCTCCAACGTACAGGCCTCACCAATCACCTTTGCATACCACACCTACACACCTGTCTTTAACCTCGAAGAACAGCAGGAGGACCTGGTTCACAGCAGATGTTTCACTACCAGAAGAAACTTCCGGGCGGCAGTTTTCTGGGCAAGAATGTCACAACAGAGACGACTTGCTTGATTCTCAAATCTCATCCAGGTTTCCTCTAACTTTGACACCTGCTTATGTTCTTTCCTTGCATCAGCTCAGCAAGGCTACAACTTCTAGTCATGTGGGGGTGAACTGGGCACCACAGCTTCCTCTGTTCCGGATCTGTCTCAAATACAGGGTGCCCTGGTGAGTGGATCAAGCTGAAGGTCCTCTCCTCAGGCCTAGAGACCAGGCCTTCATTTCTTGTCTTTGTCCTGCTGCTTGTGGAAAGTCTAGATTCTCTCTGTGTCTCTCTGTCTCTGTCTGTCTTAGTTACTTGGCTCTTAGGCGCATCTGCATCTCACCTTAATTTGTATTTTGAGTCTTCATCTGCTTAACTTTTCTTGTTGGAACCCTACTGCTTAATTGATGGAATTCTGACTATTCCAACCAGTATCAAAACATTTTTCTTGTATTATTTTTTATTTCTTAAATTAGGCTACTGTCTGCTTTCCCACCAGGAGCACAAAGCTCACAAATTGCAACAACGGCCCGCTTTCTCCGCCCATGCTACACCTTTCCCGGTCACCCTTTCTCTTGGAGTCAACCGAATACAAGGCTTTCTCCTCATCCTCGATACTTTGTAAAACTATTTTTTAACCCTAACAGAAATCAGCTGTATTAAAAAATGTATGGTTTGGGCAGTGTTGCTATGGATGGAATTATATTAACTTCAACTTGTCACACCTTGTCCTAAAGGGCAGAATCAACTAGGACTTCCTAGTCATTTAGGTTGTTATTTAATATTCTTACAGTGGCTTTAGCTGACATTTTCCCCATTTGTGTTACCATTTACTGTTTAAGTTCTAGACATGGTGAAAGCCTTCTGTCATCTTTCCTGTCACCATTTCTTAAGTGACATTTAGGAAGCCACAAGTGTGATCATTACGTTGGGCATCTCATTTTGTCGGCATGGTCCCTCAAAACTTACCAGAAAAAAAAAAAAAAAAAAAAAAAAAGTTGTGCATGTGAAGTGTGGAAAACAGAATGAAGTCCTTTCTGTGAATTGGTTAAACAACTTTTTAAAAAATTTCTGAGATCGAGCCGAGCGTGGTGGCTCACGCCTGTAATCCCAGCACTCGGGAGGCTGAGGCGGGAGGATTGGTGCGAGTTCGAGACCAGCCTGAGCTACAAAAGTGAGTTCAAGGCCAGCCTGAACTGCATAGCGAGACCCTGTCTCAAAAAGACAAAAAAAAAAAAAAAAAAAAAAAAAAAAAAAAAAAAAAAAAAAAAAAAAAAAAAAAAAAAAAAAAAAATTTCTGAGATTGAGGTTCAGGAAATATCATAACTGTATTTCAATTGCTGTTTTATGTATATGGCAAAAATGACATTCAAATAGGTACTTTGGTTTCACTGACTCAAATGTGGCAGATTATAATCAGGGATGTAACCGCAATGTAGTTTTTTTTCATATTTTTAGAAGAGACATTATAGGAAGTCTTTTGTTAAAGGTAATGTAATAAAGTAAATTTTGAAAAAGGAGATATAAATAAAATTTTCTTTAAAAGAGACAACAAAATTTAGGTAAGGGCATGTTTGAATAGAAGTATAAATGAAAAATAAATTTTCTTACAAAATATCCAAAACCATATTCTTGAAAGGCTAAAATTTTGTATTTCGTTGAATCTCCAAATATCTGTGTCAAAATTGTGTAACTGCTTATATCACATTGTATGGAAAGTTATTAGAATATCAATGATGGTCAGAAAATATTATTTCCAAGCTAAGTCAAAGATATTTGATACTCAGAAAGCCAGTGATGATAAGCTCAAGTACCTATGTCATAGAGTAATAGTATCACAAAGCTCTTCTGCTGGAGGGTTAAGAATGTAAGTTAACAGACTGAAAATTGGAGAAAAAGAAGGGCTATAAGGATAGCCAATATTTTGGCCCTAGCCCTTCAAGGTCAAAAAAGACCCAGGATATAAGGGAACCTGTGCTGTAATATCCTATAACTCAGAGGTGTCCCAAATTTCCTGGTCAAGGAGATTATGGGACCTCAGAGGAAAGGGAGGAATGAACTATGGTGCGTCTAAGGAGAGTCACCCAGAGAAAAACATTCTCTCAGGCTTTCACAGAAAGCAAAATGGCCAAGCAATGGCCATGACTCGTCCCGAAGGCTGACACTAACAACAGTTCTACAAAGTACTGTCTATGGTCTCAAACTTAATCCTGAGGGGATTTGACCCTGGAAGATACAAAAAAAAGAAAAAAAAATTGAATGTTTAGTTATACAGGTCTTGCTTCAACTTGCCCTTGACCACCCAGCAAGAAAAAACAAATCCTTAATTACAACGCGTGGAACGCAGAGCTAGATTGGTGAGATGAGCTTTAGGAGGCTTAGATTCAATAGCCTCCAACATCACAAGCTTCACTGGTGGCCCACTGCAATTGCAAAACCTTTGACTGTGTATGTATCTGCTTCCTCTTAGTCCAAAGAGAAGTATATTCTTTTCCTTTTTTTTTTCTTAAGCAACATCAATAGGGAGGTGGGTCATGCCCACACACTGTACTCTGTAGAATGACTGTGAGGAGGACAATATTCAATATGTCAACTTTCAAAGAAAAGAAAGGGTAAAAGAAAAAAAAAAGTAATGTGGATTTAGAAAGGTTAATGTTAAATTGTTTGATCAATCTTATATACCTATATGTATTAATCTAAACAGATCTGATGATGAAAATATGTAATATAACCATTGTTAAATTTAAACAATAAAAAAAAATTGAAAAAAAAATACCTGACACTCAAAAAAAGAAAAAAAAAATATCCTTCGGGACTAATTGGTAATTACCTGGATCTATTTTACCATTGCCTTTTAAATAGGTAATTGGAATACTTTTGAAACATTCACTCTCAGATGTTTAATTCCTGTAACTAAGTAGCAAGCCATTGATAAATGTTCTCCTAACCATGGTTTTGTTCATCAAGCCTAAATGTAACCTACAAAAAGTTGCATTAACTGCATAGCACAATACACAATTTGACGTTGGTGCCCCTGAGGGAATTTTTCAGTAGGACAATGAAATAGATATTTTGTTTCTCTCTTAGGCTACCATAAAGCATTTCTATGATATTGAGTATTTAATGTAATTTTCCCCACTGGTTACATTTCAGACATGGGTTAAGTGATTTTTAAATATAGTCAATATTAAAAGTATAGAAATATTATGCACCATTAGAGCATACCACTAATGCCATATTCCACCAGTCATTAAGATTAATGATCAAAGGTGACTAGGTTGCCATTATCAGAGATCTAGTTGTAGCCAGAAATTTATCATGGACATATATCTGTTTAAAATTATAATGTACTTCATACAAGAACTGAAGTGTAGAATTATGACAATATAGATTGTTCAAGACATGAATCTAGCTATAGCTGACATATTAGTATAGTCAAAGACAACAAATACAGGTGTGGACTCACACCCCTTACCCTGATCATGATGCCCTTCTTTAAATTTCTACCCACAACTATATGTGATCACCATATCCATCAGTAAATGTACTAATAAATACTTAAGCATAAATATTTGGTAATCTGTATCTTATACTCCCTTAATAATACTTTATGAGGCATTTCTGTGGCCTTCACCTATGGAGAAATCCAGGGAAAGAAAAAAAATCTGAGCGAATGGGCAAGAACATTAATGAACTCTGTAAAAGCATCTGATACAAAAATGCCGACCACCTTCTAGTTTTCAGGCACTTCTTGAGAGTTGAATGATCGTTTACAATTTTTAATTGCTTTTATAAAATGGCATATTCCCAAGTTCAACCCCAAACCCCTGAGCCTGGGAAATGCAGTCTATACCGACCGCCCTAACTCATTCCTTGGCTGAGCGGAGAGCTCTAATAACAGCGTTGAGGTTTCACTGTTCAGCAAAAGGTTTCACGGCTGCCTCTCACGAGCCTGCACCCCGAAGACGTACGCTTATCCTTTATTAAGGATGACAAAAACTTAAACATATCTTTCAGTACTGTCTCTTTTTCTTACACAGATACACCGAATATCAGTAATCTGGACACCAAGTTATTTAAAGCTATTATTTAGTACCATAATAAGTAGTAATTTAAATACAAGGTAAAATCACCACATTGTCTTGTTTACTACTAGTGTTAATTTTAAGCTGACGTTCGCTGCTCCCCAAAAAGGCAACCTATGATTTGTTATCATTAAACTGTCAACTCTGCCTTGAGTTAGAAGTGGAATCGCCCTGCACTTCTTACAGAATATCACTTTATTTTCTATTAGTCCAAAAAAAAAAAAAAATCTGAATCATTTTAATTTTCTGCACTATTTTCCTATTAACTGTTTCATGCGTTTTTCCTGGCCTTTTAATTGCAGTTTAATAGTGGTCATTAACACATTAAGGGGCGTTAGAAGAACATTTGAAGTCCTCTTGACTTCTACCAAAGTTGACACTTCAATGCTAGAGTAATTTCAGCTATTCATTTATTTAATAGTGACCTATGCAAATGTGGAACCATGTCATTTTACAAATTGACTGTAATAATTAACTAGAAAGGCAGAGTAAAATGAAACAGGTTATAATTAGAATATAACTGCTACAGTATTACGTCAGCTAGAATAAAATAATCTCAAATGATTAAATTGGTTTCAATTATTAAGAATCAGTTTAATGTACCCACTGTTCTGATTTCCCTGTTTCTCTTTTTCCATGTGCACTAGATGTCACCTCACACGATTTATATATTTTATTCATCTCGGTAAAACAGGGATTACAGAAGTTTAATTAAGTAGGAAAAGACTTCACATTATATTGCTGAATCCGAAATCAGTTGTAGAAAATAGTCAGAGTGCATGCTATGTGCTACTCAAGATCATTTCATTTAGCTGTGTCTATTAAGCCACCCAAAATTCCTCTTATGCAGTAAATACATACAACGTGCCACTTGCCATCAGAATGTGTATTTTATTTATTCTCATTATTACAGCTTCCCCAACTGGATTTTAGATGCATCATTTTCATCTGTATCATCCATGCTTCTTTAAAAACTATTTGATACAGGGTCTCACTACCCAGATCACACTGGTAGTGATCCTCCTGTTTTCAGCCTCCCCAGTGCTGGGATAACAGGTGCGTGCCACCACGCCTGGACCTGGTGGCTGCTCCTGGTTTCTGGGGGTGAGGCTGGCATGGTGTTGGTTCCATGGATCAAACTCTGGTCCCTGCGATTGCCTAAGCAGGTGCTAAAACATCTGAGCTATCTCACTGGCCCTTCAGCTATACCATTTAAGAAAACAATACTTGAGCGATCTTTCCAACATTCTCCAAGTTTTCTACATTGGTGACTCTTGTGTACTCACAGGTGTGGGACACACAGAATCAACCACCCAGAACCCTCCCTAAAGGGTTCTAACAAAGAGCCATGACTCTTCCTTTTACACTGAACCTTAAGGATTCCATACGGCTGGGGAGATAGCTCAGTAGAATAAATGCTTGCCTGGAAAACGCAAGGACCTGAGTTCAATCCCTGGTTCCAAAAAAAAAAAAAAAAAGATTGCATAGCCTGTCCTGCGCGAAGGATCTAGGAAAGAAGTCTAATGACTTATTCACCTTTGGCTAAATCTTAAATATGTTTCTCTTAATTTATGTCCTTCCTAGAGTTTTCTTACTGTTTGTCTTCAGAAAGCTTTCCTACAGGAATAGTGTGGATATGAAGGGCATCTTTAGTCAGCTAATCCGCTCGCAGCCTTAGTGCCTGTGGGGCCCAAGCCATCTCTTCCAGGTTATCTCTGTGTATGCAAACTGCTCTAGTTAGCATCTGATATTTTTACTGTTTAAAAGCTTCCATTAGTTTTAATTCAAAATCCTTTCTTCTAAACACAATGAAGCTATAGAACCATAGAGCCACAGCCAAAAGAATGCTTGAATATCACAAAATTCAGGTCATTGAGTAACTCTGATATGCAGTTGAGAAAAACTAACTTTCATGAAATAGATATTTCCAAATTCTGGAATGTTCTTTATGCAGTGAATCTGAGATAAGACTTGGGTATTTATCAGTCTATCTATTTAATAAAAATGGCCTTTAGTAGCCTCAATATTTGGTTATTATCATATAAAAATCTGAATTTTAATATATATTATGACACTTTTATTATGTATTTGGTTCAGGTTCTGCAGGGTCTAGAGGTTATAACTTCATAGATAGGACTCATAATGATCCTCTTGTTTTCAGCCTTATTGGCATGCACTACCATGCCCTGTCTCAACTGCCATCTCAGCATACCCCAGGGATGGAGCCAGCGTGGCATGCTGGGGATTGAACCTTGGTCTCTGTACTCTGCCTAAGCAGGTGCTTTAGTTTGCTAAGCTATCTGGTTGGCCCTATATTCTTATTTTTAATTATTATTACTTATTTTTATGTGTTTGGTACATGGTCTCACTACGCAGCGCGGACTTGTAGTGATTCTCCTGTCTTCAGCTGCCCCAACTCTGGGATTACAAGTGTGTACCACCGCGCCTGGACCCTGTGGCTGGCTCAGCATGATCAGGGAAGCGGTTCACACAGCATGTGGTGCTAGGAATCTAGCCCGGGTCCCAGGGCTTGCCTAAGGAGGTGCTTAATCCGCCGAGCTATCCCCCTGGTCCTACGACACTTTCCTATGTGATTGCTTTGGATGAGTAACTCCCTCCTCTTACAGTTTCATTTGTTTTCACTGATCCTGGAAAGTGTAGGGCTTTGATCAGTAATTCAAGAAGTGTGGTTTTAAAAAAAAAAAACAAAAAAACTTGTATTACCATCAAGTCGAATGTTAGTTTGAAATACAACTTCTTCCAGAATTAGGATTTAGAGTCTTTACTTTTTAATGCTACATATTTATTAGTTTAGATATTCCTGAGGATGTATAATAATGATTTTCTGCTATACTGCCACTAGCCTTATGTGATATTTACCTGGCCATCTGGCTTGTGTACTACATGGGTATTTCAAGACAAGGATGGTCCAGGGCCAGCGAGATGGCTCAGCAGTCTAAAGCATCTGCTTAGGCAAGCTTAGGCCACTGCAGGGACCAAAGTTCGATCCCCAGCACCACATGCTGCACCAGTACCACTCCCGGGGTAGGCTGAACGAGCCATATAAATAAATAAATAAATAAATAAACAAACAAATAAATAAATAGTAAATAATTATCCAAAGCACAAGTGAAGTCATTTTTCCTTCTGAATTATCACTGCTTTCATTCAGTAACGACAAAGAAGCTGTTATCACACTCACGCCATAGTAGTCTGATAACTAGATTTTCCCTGATTAAGAAATAAGAATGATCAAGAACTCACTCAGCAATGGAGAACGTGGATAGAAATTAACGAGTATCTTCCATGCAAGGTCAAAAATATCCTTAAAGATTTAAAGCTTGATGTCTAAGATCTGAGGAATCAAATAAACTGATTTCTCTTTATTATTCCCACATATCTACCATCAGCACTGTCACAATGGTCCGTTTAATCAAATATACCAACTCAATAGTTTTTACTTACAATTATCTTTCTCTGCCTTTTAACACTCAACCAAAAAAAAAAAAAGAAAAAAGAAAAGAAAAGAAAATTTACTTAAATAGTTTTCTGACTGATTTGACTCTTCTTTTATCTATCTAGATTGAATATTGAGTCAAAAAATACAATATACATATAGCACCATGAGGTCAAAAGAGTAAAAATAGAAAACACTTATTCTGAAGAGACTAACAATAACTTTTTACAAAACCACTTAGACTTTGAAAGAATGCCTTCAGCTTCAAAATTACTTCTCTTTCTCCAAATGAAATTAGAGTTCTTTATTATAGTATAATTGTAATTAATATTGTGCAGTTGTAATAATATAATTATTATTAATTACATTTTCTAAATGTAATTAAAATCCATTGATTGGAACAAAGGCAATCATTGGGTTACAATTATCTGTATTTCTAAAAAGAAACAATTAATATGGCAGGTTTCAGTTACATAATACAAATAACCAGGTACTATGTGTCTTGCAACTACTAATTCATATGTAGAGAGCAATAGTAAACATGGATAATATATACACCTTTTATTCTGGAAGGCAAATTTTAGAGACCTGACTTTAACATATTTGTAATTTAGTTGGTGATTAAAAAACACCGTTCATTTAGATTTCTATCTATATTTATGTGTGACATCTTGAATGACACATATTTAACTTTCCAGAGTTATAGACATCATAATATATCACAAACAGCATCATTAACATTCCAAATAGGGGTTACTTCTGTATTCACGAGTAAGAATTTAATAGTAGATTGAATGTAATTGCTAGCGCGTGCTTGTAATAATGTTATAGAGTTGTCAATTAAGTGCGGTGAAGGCGAGGTTACACTTTCTGTAGGTTCAGAGACAATGTCAAATTTCAAATTCCAGAGTTTACACTGATGTTACTCATGTGCTTCATTCTACTTTTTAAGACCTCAGTTTAGTTGGCAGTAAAAGGGGCTGAAAACAATCTCACCGAGTCTAAATAGATGAAAGATCTATTTAGCAGGATTAATAGCAAAATGTAAAAGATTATCTTGAGGTGCTGATAGCAGATAGTTCACTCTCCATTTCTGGCACTACTTGGTGAAAAAAAAAAAAAAAAAAAGGAAAATAAAAAAACACGAAGCCCAAACAGTCTTTCTTCGTCTTTTCTTAAAATTCTTGTAGCTTTCCTTGTCGGATTGTTTTTCAATAATTGTCTAGGAAGGTGCTAGCTGTTACATACCATTATGAAGAGATTCCTATTGATGGATAGGAACTCCAAAGCTATTTTATTTTATTTTTATTTTTGCGGGACCGGGGTTCAAACTCACGACCTTGCACTTGCCACGCAGGCACTTGTGCCTCGGAGCTATCTCCCCAGCCCCTCCAAAGCTATTTTACTTCAAGCCTTTTGTTTTTCTAAACTAGATTTTCCTTTAAGAAACTAAAGAATTTAGTGTAATTAGCATTCTCATTTTCTTTTCGCCTAAACTTCGCATTAAAAACTGAATGTATCTTAGTAAACAAATCAGTGGTAACAGGTGCTGTACATATAAACAGTCGCGATCCAATCCCGAAGACACACATATTTAAATCTCCACTTAGTCTGCATAAAACACAAAAGGACGAGGAAATTCTCAACGTAGGAGAAAGGTGTAGAAAATCCCCTGTACTTGAAGATGTGTCTATGAAATTTGCTTTGCAAAGATGTAAACTGCTCTAAAAAATGCTCCGTGTTGAAGATCTCACTAGACTACACACCTAGCCCAAGGCAACTCCCTCTGTGGCATCCCACCCCCTTAATGATTATATGGACTAGATTAATTAATTTAATTTGTGGATTCCCTCCCCCTAAGATAATACTACTACGTAATTTCTTGAAACAAAAGAAATTCTGTGAAATCACTCACTAAAAGTGAATCTCCCGATGTTAGGATGTTTTGAAGGTTGAATAACTGATAGTGAATAATGTTTACATAATCTCACTCAAGCGGTATTTTTCCTCCTGGTTGACAAATCAGGTATAGACCTGCAAAGAGAGCTGCTGATACATTTTCTCATTGTATTTCTGTGTGGATTCATCAGCGACTTTGGCAGCTGCACAACTGGCCCTTGCAGTAAAACCTAGGTTTGGAATCTGTTGTGCCATCGCCATCCCAGGGAAGCCTGGGACATATGTTCTCTAGGCCAGCTCTTACACTGCTACTGGTTTGATAAAGGCAGCAAAGGGGGCACTGTGACAAAGATCTAAACATAGCATTTGGATTGACTTAGTGAAAGAGAGAGACAGAGCCAGAGCCAGAAAGAAACAGAGAGAGAGAGGCAGAGACAGAACAGAGTCAAAGAGAGACAGATGGAGAGGGCAGGGAGAGACAGACAGAGAGAAAGAGAGAGAGAGAGAGAGAGAGAGAGAGAGAGAGAGAGAGAAAGTGACCAATATCCATGGACTACCTGCTATCGGCCAGCAACAGAGAGGAAGACAGACTTCTACCCTGAGTCCAACTGACTCTGAAATGGGCGTTGTATTAGCTTCAGGGAAGGAAAGAGCTCATTTGTTGCTACTCAGTAGCTCTTGGTCTATGATAATTTCAATTTCAGAAAGCAAAAGTACAATCTTAACAGTTCTGAGCTGGGCTTTGTTATTTTATCTTTTCCTAATATTGAGCATCTTATTCCCTGTGCTGAAGGAATGTTATGTGAGCAACATGAAGACCCCATGAATAGTCTTCTAAGAACTGAGGAGCATAATACCGCAGATAGCCACCTCAGGACATGGCGCAGGCAAAGAGGACGGCTTGGTATTGGCAGCAACAGTGGCTTCAATGGCAGCATCTGCTTAATGACCATCAATATTTATGCCAAGTGCTTACATCCCATTACGTAGCAGATAATGAGGAGAGGACTGGATGATATCTCTACATGCAGCTGGAGACGAATCCTGAGCTTTGGGTAAGTAATCCTTTATAAAGCTAAGTAAGAGTGCTTGACTTTGTGCAAGAGAAAAACATTACTTTTATAATTATAATTATGGAAGGTAAATAAATGTACCCTTTAATCTAAGGTGAAATGTTACTGCTATCCTCAAAAACTCTTCATTTGCCAACATTCTTGACAAAAAATACTGTAGAACAAAATATATAGTTAGTGTCTCCCTTTATAAAATAAAACACAACACCATGTAGCATCAATATAACATGTAAAGTCAACGCAGACACCCCTGGGGGATTGACATGAAACCCTATTATTCTCTTCCTTGGAATATAAACATAGATCCCAACTTTCCCTGGTTTTCCTACTCTCTAATCCTGTCAACCTGTGATGTTTTTCTTGTAACTCTCTTGGCAGTACTGTGAGTACTTTGTCTCTTTGTAGCAAGAACCATCCCATTAATGTCATACGGTGACTTCACCATCAGAGAGAAGGTTCTGATTCCCAAACAAATAAGTGTGTACAACTTCCATTATTGAGATAAAATTAAGCTTCTAACACAATTGTATTGCATCATTGTTTCTGGGGTCTAATTAAGTATTTTCTTGAATATGAATTTTCTTCACTTATCACGCTGTTGATTCAGATCTAAAATGTCCCCTCAAAGTCCCCTGTGTCCAGAAGTGGGATTCTGGAGCAAGAGGCTCACAAGGGTGTCACTCTTACCACTGAGCTAATCCACCAATGAGTAGACTGTGCTGCTGAGCATGACCCAAAATGCTTGTGGTCACCTGTGGTTTGGAGGGGCCTCTGTTAGCGGGAAAACGACTCCTGTCCTGCTCACCTGCTGAAGGGATAAGGGGCTTCCCTCCTCCAGGCCCCTCCACCACGCCATTTTTACCTTGGAGTAAAGGGATCACAGACGACATACTGTCCAATCAAATCCCTCCTCCTTTCAGTTGTAGCTCTTGGCTATTTTACTCATCAAGAAAAAAAGTGACTAATACAGAACTTGTACAACAGTATTATAGGCCTAGGAAAATGAAGTGAAGATGCTCTTTGCAAAGAAATATTAAAAGCGTTGGCCTGGCGAGATAGCTCAGCAGACTAAGTGCAGGGACCAGGATTCGATCTCTGGGCACCACAGGTTAAGTGGACCCCACCGCTGGGCGTGCTGAGCCGAGTTTGGGCATGATGAAGCACGCCTGTAATCTGAGTGCTGGGGAGGCTGAAACAGGAGGATCACTATGAGTCTGAGCTGCCTAGTGAGTCCCTGTACAAACAAAACAGAAAATACATTAAAAATGTTACTTTAAAAAATGGTAGTATTTTCTGTCAATTATAATGGACAGGAATGAATCTACTGAAAAACATTTCCAAATCTAGGCTATTAGGGAACTTCGTGAAATATGGCACACCCAAAGTTAACTTTGAAAACATGCCTGTCCTGGTCGACGTATCCAGTAACCTGGGTACTGCGTCTTGCTCCTTTGTGATGTGAATATGAAAGAGATCATATCAATGAAGAGAAATAAGAGTTAGAATTCCAGCTGAAAGACCAGGAATTCTGCAATCAAGGTACGTCACCCTGAATTAACCAATAACGAACTCCAGAAGCCTTCCCATGACTGCGCGAGGCTGTTGTATATTGTGATTCAGAGCAGAAACAAATGAAGAGAAGACCCGATGAATGTAGCGTCAGAGGTCTCACTGAGATCTGTCTCTCTTGAAGTGAGCCCAGATAGAGTCCAATAGACTGACCGGTGTTCATTAACTCTTCATGTTTTCTTTAGAAATGACTCCAACCAATGTCGAGTTCTTGTATAACTCCATCAGTTCTCCCACCTAGTGAAGAAGACAAGTAAAATGCATGGGCACAGCAGGGCATTAGAAGACACAGGCCTGAGGCCAGAAGTGTAGCTCAGTGGCACAATGCCCACCTGGCAAGCATGAAGTCCTGAGTTCGAGTCCCAGTTTGAAAATAACATAAAAGATGAAAATAAAAGCCAGGGGCCTAAGGAAGCGGGACAATTGAGTAAGTCCATCCATATGTACACCATCAGCCACAAAATGTGGAACACTTTTTGGCCTGCTCGAAAACGTTCCTTTCTATGTTTTGTACTCAGCCACGCTCTTTCAGTGCCTGGCCTTGGGCAGTTCCCGATCCACTTCACACTCTGTATAATTCTTGGAGTGTTTTGAGCTCCATGTTAATGACATGGTATTTTCCCTAAGTGAGCTTGTATTCTATGAATCTTTTGTACCTGGTTTCTCTTACTGAGATGATTATAATTTGATGAACTTTTGGGGTTAAGTAATCATTCATCTTACATGTTTAAAAGTTATGCCATATTCCCCTATATGAGTTATATAAATATACAAAAAGGCATTTATTATTTCCAGTGTGGGCCCATTTGAATAAACTTACCATTTATGTATATTTTTTAAACAAATGATTTTATATTTTTAAAGTTAATAGAAATGCTTAACTATATAGTAGGCATATGTTTACCCTTATAAAAATATATCAGAGGGCTTTCCAAATTAAATGTGTATTTCATAGTCACAAACTTTATATGAGCTTTTATATGTTTTTCTACCCTTGTTAAAACTAGACCTTATCTGCTTATTTTAACTGAGTCCCAAAATGAATTGGTTCCGTGACGTTTCTTGGATGACTGATAATTGCAACCGTGCAAGTGCTTACGGGACACGGCACATCTTTGTGGTATGTCTGCAAATATTTTGTTGATTTTTAAATAGAATCTTTTTCCTTTATAATACTAAGCTGTCAAGTAATTTTTAAAGCATATACCCTCTCACCACAAACTATAATCAGATGTCTACGTAGGAAGTACGTTCTGCCTGACGTTACCCTAAATGAAGTGTGCCCGAGACTCCAACGTCAGAGGATGTCACATAGGCAGAATTTACCACAATCCAGCGGAAAGGCACAGAACAGCATAGTGGTTGTCTTACAACAGCCTGCAGGACCAAAGCCAATGAAAAATATTATCTGGAGCACACAAAGTTTCACTTAAGAAGTTATATTTAGCGGTGTAATTAACCATCGTGTATAGTTCAAAATTACTACACAAATACATTTTAAATGGTTTTACCATAGCACTTATGGTTGAGACAATCAATATGTTAATTATTTTGAGTTAATCATTCTACATTGCTATACATACATTACGCACAATCTTATAACATACTTGTATTCTATTATTATTTGCCAATTCGTAATATACTATTACATATGCGTATATATACATGAATATATAAGCACCCATCTTGCCCAAGATTTCTGTTAGCTTTACATGTTTCTCCTATAAAGATGAGATTTTTTTTAATATCGTAAAATCCATTCTGTCAATTGGTTTGTGGTTAATTTTAGGCCCAATATAAAATTTATCTGCTCATGTATCAAAATATGTGTTTATTTTAGAGCCTAACAGTTTCTACATTTATGCTTAGCTTTTTAGTGTATACTAAATTTTCATTTAGTATAAACTTACATTTTTGAGATATTTTTATTTCTACACAAATAACTTTAATTTACCAACATTCATTGAAAATATTTATTGAATTAATCAGATAGCATTTATAATAATCAAAGGCTTCAATAAGTGTGGGTGTTTTATTTATAGTAAATAGAAACATAATTATGTTTTATATATTTATTTAGCCTTCCATGACCTTATTACATGTCATTTTTAATTATTGTGTGTATTCTACAGATTCATTGGCCATCAGAAAACTACTATACCCCTTGTTCCTGAGAACAGGTTTGTCTCTTGTTGATATTCATGCCTGTCTTTTCCTTGCCCCATTGCACGGGCAAGCGTCCCTAACCCCAGGAGACAGCATCCTTTATGACTGACCTTGAAAACATCTTCCATGTTTTACTGTTAATTATGAAAGTAGATGGGGCTCGGGCAGCTATTACTACTGACTATGGAGAGATAGCTCAGTGGACTAAGTGACTGCTCAGGGAAGCTTAGGCAAGGACATAGAATAAGGGCCTGAGTTCAATCTCCAGTTCTACCAAAAAAAAAAAAAAAAAAAAGTAGAATCATTCTATTTCTTGAATATTGTAAACATAAAATCAATGGAAGTCAGGTATTATCATATTTATTCTTTAGAGCTGCTACGGTTACAGTTTTGTGGTTGCTTTTCTTTTCTTTTAGCTTTAGCTACTAATATCGTGACTATCACCAGTATGGTTTTGAAGGCTAAATCAAGATGTTTATGTGCAGTAAGCCCTGCTTGATTGCACTGTGACTTCTTTCACCATAAAGACAGGTTCCATTCCCCAAAACTTTGTTAGGATGTTGACATTTACTATATTTTAAAAATTATTGGGCTTTATATTTTACTTTGTTTTATTTGGGGGTCTGGTTTTGCTATTATAGTCACGCAGTTTTCACAAGTTGAAGACAGAAACGTTTTATCTTTCTAATGTTGAAAAATAATATTTTAACGACATTTCATTTCTTCCTTGAATGCCTCATAGGAAGATAATAAAGCCTCCTGAACCTGGTGCTTGTTTTTTATGATGTGCTTGGTACAGGGCCTCCAGGCTCTGACTATACTGATCAGACTTGTAGGCAAGTTCTTCTTTTCAGCCTCCCAAAGCGCTGGGGTAACTGGCATGTGCCACCACGCTCAGTCTCAATGGCCCTCTCATTTCGTCCCATGGGTGGGGCCAGCATGGCACACAGGGGATTGAACCCGGGCCCTACGCCTACGTACGCAGTGAACCTAGTGTTTAATATATCTGTTTAACTGTACATTCAACTTATTTAATAAAATTATTTTAAGTTTTCAGAATTCTTAGTTTATAACAAAATAACTTGTTATGCTATTAAATTTTTTATTTGCTCTCTGCATAATTACTATATCTTATTCTAATCGACTCCTAATGAGTATTATTATGATTTTTTTTTATTTTAGCATGTAAATGATTTCTATGGTTCATTTTAAAAACTAGCCTTATTTAACCTAATGCTATGTAGGTGTTTTGCTTTATATTTTGTTGAGGTTTACTCTCATACTTGTTTTGCCGTTCTGGTATTTACTCTGGATTTAAATCTCTGAGGCCGTTGAGATAGCTCAGGGGACTAAGCGACTGCTTAGGCAACCTTAGGCAAGCACAGGGACTGTGGCTTTATCCCCGCCCCCACATGCCAGGCCAGCTCCACCCCCAAGGTGGGCTGAGCCAGCCACAGCGTCCAGTCGCAGGGCGTCCACCTGAAATCCCAGCGCTGGGGAGGCTGAAAAACAGGAAAACCACTATGACTCCAAGCTGCAGAGTGAGACCCAGTGGCAACCAAAATACATAAAAAATATAAAATAAAATAAAGTAAAATGCTTTTTGCTGCTAAGTTAATTTTTTTCTTTTCTTTTTTATTTCTTTCTTTCCCCCCCATTTTTGTGTGTGCCTGGGATTGAACTCATTGAACTTTTGGCATTTGTGCCACTGAGCTATCCCCCTGGCCTTTGTTCTTAATATAAAAACTTGCGTCACTGATGTTACAATTTTTAAAAAAATAAACAAGTCTTTTCAAAAATTTTCCTGTAAACATGGCTTTATTTGAATTCTACAAACAACATCTCTCTGCCTTGTATTTTAAATATTCTTTCATTTTCGTGGAACATATAAGTGAATTTTTAAAATTGGTGGTAATACTTATAGATCTTTTAGAAATCTTCTGAGGCACCAATATCACAACTAAATCAATGCACGTTTATGTATCGTTGTGCTGGTAACATAACCAGGAGAAGACTGAGATGGGCATTAAACAGACATGAACGTGAGGGCCTGGAGACCGTTTGGATATTTATCCCAAGTAAATACCAGAACGTCAAAACAAGTATGAGAGTAAACATCAACAAAATATAAGGTAAAACAGCTACATAGCATTAGGTTAAATAAGGCTAGTTTTTAAAATGAACCATAGAAATCATTTACATGCTAAAATAAAAAAAAATCATAATAATACTCATTAATTCCGCTTGTTCAGAACCCTTACATTTCATATAATTATCAGTGTCTGCTGCCTATTGTCCCTCCTGCTCTTTGGTTACATCATTTATTTCTTACCGCGCAGATTTTCTCCTGCGTTTAGTATTTCATTTTATCTCCACTATTGTTCTTAAACTTGGAGACTATTTCCATGTAAAATACGATATTTAACATGTACATTAGAAATCTTTGTATTTCTTAACATATCTATTTTGTCCTGTCATATATTTCATGTCTGCATACTTTACTCAACTTAAATTATCTTTCAAGATAATTTTGAAATGAAAGCAAAAGACCTCCTTTGTATATTTCCTAATATATTTGCATTTCTGGGTGTCTATTTTCTTTTCTTTTTTAGTGTATTTGGTTGTTGCAGGACCCCAACCTACAGTGCAGATTCATAGTGATCCTCCTGTTTTCAGCCTCCCCAGTGCTGGGACTGCAGGCGTGCGCCACCACTCTCAGACTCTGGCAGCTTCAGCTCTACCTGGGGGCGGGGAAGGTGCTACATGTGGTGCTGGGGATCGAACCAAGGTCCCTGCGCTTGCAGGGACCCATACACTATGCTGTGTATTCCGGTTTAATATACTTTCACCTGCTTAATTTCCTGCATACCTAGTGAGCATTAGATTTCAAATATCATAGTTTTTTTTTTTTTTTTTACTTATACAAACGCCAGTTTGTTCTTTTGCTTCTATTTCTTTACTTATATTCACATTTTTATTTAAATTCTTAAATAACTTTATGTCGTATGTTAAGATCCTTGTTTGTTAAATCCACCATCTCTGGACATTTCTGGTCCTTAAAAACAAGCATTTTATCCAGCCTTTGTACATGTATATTAATTTTTTATTTACTGCTAGACATTAAAATAGTTTTTAACATTAGAAAATTTTATGTTCTTTTGAAATACTAGATATTCCATTGACAGAGTTACACTTTATTACTTATCATGTTTATCCTTTTTGGCTTACTTTTAAGTTTTGGTATTTCAAGTATTTAGCCTATCAACAGGACAAGGGCAATGTGAGGTCTCTATCCACATCTCAAATGTTCATTTGGATCTCTCCACTCGGGCTTTTCAAAAGTTAAATTTAGTGCGGCCGTGTGTGAGTTCTAGGAATTCTTGTCAACACAAACCTTGACAGTGGGTCTCTCCCAGCAATTCTTTGTTTAGCTGTGTGGCATCTCGTAACAACACTAGTGCGTTATCAAGGTGACATCATTTGTTTCCATAGCTCAGTCCTTTTTAATGTCAACATCAGCCAAATTCCAGAAAACTTAATCACCTATCACTATGATCTCTATCTTTTCAAGCTTTCAACAATTAACTTTGGTTCCCAATACAGGTAGTTATTTTCTATAGTAAGCTAGGGGAAATCATGGCTTGTATTCTTTTCATTTCAATGGCATTCCTGGCTACCGGTGATTTCATGTCAGCGAATAGTGGTTTTACGTGTTTTGTTTGGTTTTCAAGTTATTAAGAGCAGGATGTCATGTCTTGACCATTCACTATTGCATGGTCAGAAACAGAAGTTCTTGGTTTTAAAAATGGAGCCTCAATTTTAAGTTCAGTGAAACTAAATTTTGCAGAATATTATGTGAAAGTCGTATTTCACAATGTGCTTTTTTGCAAGGGATTCGAAACAAGTACGACTGAGAGGTGCTACAGCTAACGATGGATAAAATGAGTTTCTTAGCTAGTATACGTGATGTGCACTGCCGTTTTGTTCTGCATGCATGAAACATTATACTTAAGAAACTCTCTTCATGGGAATTTAAAATTCTCCTCTGAGGACTTCCTATGTTTTCAACTAACCAAAAAGATAGGAGCGGAATATTTATGAAAGCTTAAATATGTCCATTAAAAAAACAAAACAAAACTGGCTTTTGGACCTTTTTATGATAGAGTAACTCGAGATCTATATGTCATGGAAATTTTGTGAAGACAACTAAAACCAAGAGTGAAGAAAAGCAGAAAAGCAATTGTCTAAATAAGATTCAGAAATGATACAATATGTTGATGCGTGAGGAACAAAAAGAAGAAAGATTTTCAAAAGTAAAGAGGGGAAATATGCTACCAAGATATTCAGAAGTGAATCACTTAACTACAAAATCCTACCCATTTCATCCTGAAGCTATCCAGGAAGCTCTGGGTGCACAGACGTGAGAGTGATGCGGGAAGAAGAAATGAAGCTCCTGACCTGAAAGATACTTGGGACAAACGTGGGTTTTGTAAAATCGAAGACTGAATTTTAGAAATGAGATGGAGGTTTAGAATAGAATATTTATGGGGAAAGCAAGCTTCTGTCCAAGAGGGGAACAGAAGGGAGTTCCCGAGCGGGCGTCCCCCCAAATTTGTCTCTTCCAGGAACTTTTATAGAGGAGAATTATGCAGTGAGGCAGGTCTAAGGTGAAAGCCATGGAAACTTGCCTAGGTGGGCACATGAGGTGGGACAAAGGTATGGTCAACCAATGAGAGTACAAGCACCAGTGCTCAGGTAAAATTAAGTCCAGGACCAAATGGGAAAGCGAGCCACATAGCAAGTGGGAGTGAATGCAGAACAGAACTTTATCAGGGAGCCGTCCCGTAGTAGTTGGATTAATGGTTCTTCTGGCTCCCTCGGGGTGATGATCAATCTCAGATGTCAATCGCTAAGGAGGTCAACATTTGTCCGGTCTTCGGCGTTTAGGTCTGGCCCACAGTGGGAGCATCCGTCCCTCCCTCAGTTGCTAGATATCTTGCCTTCCGTAGCATCTCCCCCGAGGGCCTAGCGCTGTCTGACTGCCTATAATATTTCTATCAACCTGGGCTGCCTGCAACAGTAACAATACTGTCTAAGTTGTTCCTATCACATGACGATGTGTCACTAGATCCTCACTGCACCCCTGGAAGGCAGAGGCTCTTGCTTTGGCAGTTGCTGGGGGATCTCACGTGTCACTTCCAATCTCCACGCTGTCACTATGGCTTTGAGCAACTGTCTGCGTCTCAGTCTCTATTTACAGAAAGAGGATCGAAAGAGGAACTACGCATGTATTGGGTTGTGTTATTAAATATTCATGAGATGCCTACAAGTGCACACAGCAGACAAAGGCACTACCTAAGTGCTGGCTAAGTTTTGAAATACCAATAAATACCTTCTGGACCCCTTCAGGTATTAGCCTCATTGTGACACGGGGATAAGAAGAGTTGCTTCCTGGGGTTGTTCTAAAAATTACCTTGTAGAGCAAATGCAGATCATAAAATTATTTGTGGCACATGGCAAGCTCTTGCAGGTTAACTATTAATATTTTTGGTGTTCTAACCTCTGGCTTGGAGGTTTAGCCAGAGGAACTAGAATAGGCCATGTTAGCTTAGTTCCCAGCAGCTGAACCTGGGCTTTGTCCAGGTCAGTCCTGCTTGAAACGGATTCCCAAGCACTGTTTTCCAGCACCTGTGCTGTTTCCGCCTTCCTCGCATTGAAATATAAATGCCTTCAGTATTCTTTGTTTTGTGCCCGCGATAGGCTTCCTGTTTGTGTCAGTTTTCAAACACATTTGAGTCGTTAACTTTTCTCAGTGTGTTGATAGAGCTCCGATTCCAAACTACACTCCATATATATAGGCGTAAGAGGCGCGAGCATGCTGGACGCTTGTGGAAATGAGTGACCGGAAGCTTCTTTTCTCGGGGCGGGCGCCCTTTCTTCCCATGAGTTTATTCTCAGCTGCCACACTGTACCATGTAGGATGGAGCAGCAAGAGGTCTTGAGATATTCTTGCTGACCAGCTCAGAAGAAGAAGATAAGGAAGAGGAGAAGGAGGAAAAGGAAGAGAAGAGAAGAGAAGAGGAGGAGGAGGAGGAGAAGAAGAAGGAGGAAGAAGAAACTAAACTGTTAGAGATCCATGTAATATGAGTAACATAAGCAAGACTTTCTCTAAATCAACAATTCTTTGCTTTTGGTCCTGTGATTGTCCAACCCTAAAAATAAACAGCAAGTTGTCTTTACAGAAAGCAGCCTTAGGTAAGTAATGGCGGCCGTCTGTCCTCTAGAGCGCTTTCTCAGGGAAACATCTTGAAGGTGTGGGTGAAACAGGAACTGCACAAGTGTTTACATACCTATTGGGCAGTTCGTTTTCTTCTCCAGCTATTGATACAGAACGCAGCCCATTTAAAATTTTGTGCATTTCAGGGGGGGTTTAACCTGGTCTCAGAAATGAAGGTCTCACCTTTTCCCTTGGTGGAATGAAATGCTTTTCTCAAAAGCTGGACACACACTAAATGTCCAAATTATGAATCAACTGAAGGGAGTGATATCTGTTGTCTTTAATTAGCCTCACGGAAGAGAAACCCTTTCTTAATTGTGAGAAGACGGTTCTAGGCAATACGTAGTTTAAAAATGCAGCGGGGCGTGGTGGCGCACGCCTGTAATCCCAGCACTCGGGAGGCTGAGGCAGGAGGATTGGTGCGAGTTCGAGACCAGCCTGGGCTACAAAAGTGAGCTCAGGACCAGCCTCAACTGCATAGCGAGACCCTGTCTCAAAAAGACAAATAAATAAATAAATAAATAAATAAATAAATAAATAAATAAAATAAAATAAAATAAAATAAAATAAAATAAAATAAAAATGCAGCTGCCTCTGAACACTGCGCCCGATGATGAGCACTGATGACTAATGCTGGAACAATCAGAAAGTCTTTGTCTCAGAAGCAGCCTTCAGGTCAGTTTCAAATTAGGGCTACGGTACAGTTCCTGGAGTAAGGAAATTCTGCGCACGAGGACAGAACATTAGAATAAAATGATGGAAGCATGCCCCGTTCTGACGATGCTTCTCCTGATAAACAAATATAGGTGAGAAGGTGGCAACCGAAGGTCCACAAAAAGCAGGTGCCACTGCTTGGCATTTTCTCTGTGGCAGACAGCACAGTCCCAGTGTCTCTGCTCTCGGTTATTAAGAGTTGGGATGACAGAGATTTGAGAGATCATTTGGTAGATGTCTCAGAGCGTGAGTCCCACATAGTGTCGCTGGATCCAATTTCAGTCAATAGCTTTTGCATCATGTCTCCAGGCATGATTTTTATAAACACCAGCCATAACTTGTCTCTGTGGTTTCCAGAGTGCGTGGGAAGCTTGTGTGGACATGTGGACAATTCTTAGTCTGCTCTACCTGACAGGTGACAAATTGCGAGCGTGCTGACCGCACGGCGCACCTCAAGCAGCTGCTGAGCCAGAGCAGAGGTGCAAGACGCTCAGACGGACACCCTCGTATGAGCGCCACGGACCAGTTACCTCACCAGTTTCATTACTTGTTTAATGCCTTCTACCTTCCTCAAAACCAGAAAAGTAGGACAGTTAAGAAAACTGATAGAGGCCGGGCGTGGTGGCACACGCCTGTAATCCCAGCACTTGGGAGGCTGAGGCAGGAGGATCAGTGTGAGTTCGAGACCAGCCTGGGCTACAAAAGTGAGCTCAAGGACAGCCTGAGCTGCATAGCGAGACCCTGTCTCAAAAAGACAAAAAAAAAAAAAAAAAAAAAAAAAAAAAAAAAAAAAAAAAAAA
>PVJA010005607.1:0-70744 GCA_004027025.1 Myocastor coypus
TTTTTTTTTTTTTTTTAAAAATATTGGTATATAAATTTTTTTTTTTTTTTTTTTTTTTTTTTTTTTTTTTTTTTTTTTTTTTTTTTTTTTTTTTTTTTTTTTACAAATTTTGATCAAAAATTAGATGGGCACAAAAATCTTACACTGTCTCCTGTGTTTTAAGTATTGTTACATTTTTCATAACTTTGAGAGTGTACAGAGAGATCAGAGCCTGCTAATGCAGTAGGTCCATGTTCTGGTCTGGCTCTGGACCGCCTGCATTGCTTGCACCCTCCTTTCTGAAGTCATTCATATATTTTCTATAAGCTTACATCTTCCAAACCTGAAAATGTAGAGTACCTTAAAAATTGTTCTCAGCTATGATTTACTTTCTTTTTCATTGATCAGCTAGATTTCTAATTCAATTAGGCAAGATTTTTTTTTTTTAGTAGATCTAGTATGAAGAATTTTCATTGAATTCCCTGACTTTCATTGATATTTCTAACTATTGCAGGCTTGTGTATAGTTGCATTCTTTAGGGACTATCCCAGTTCTTCTGGAAAAGTATCATTTCCCTATCTTCATCATTATTGACTAGATTACTCTATTTCTATTCCCATTAAGATAACACAAAATAAGTCTTATATTTATAAAAAATATTTTAGCATGCTAATGTTAAATGGCATCTTTACACAGCAGTTATGAGTGGTTCAGAAATTTTTGGAAACAAGTCAGATTTGTGTGGCTAAGCATGCACATAATTTAGCCAATATATTAACTATACATTCTTTCACAAAACTTTTTGAAAACTGTTCCATAAGATATTATATTCAAATATGAATTTTCACTTAATATAAATGTTCCCTGATTAAATAAGTCATGAAAAGAATAAATGAAGCTTACATTGAATGCTTGAAAGAAAGCTGCAATATTTCAGAAACCATTACTAAGTTTTCAAAAGTAGTTGAGATTGCACAAAATCATAATGCTTTGTCCAACAATTATCATCATTACAAATACAGCCATTATGAAAGTATTTCCAATAAATTCACAATTGGCCTGACTGGAACTGTTGTGAGCTATTTTTGTAGAATTCTATTGTAGCTTGCAGCTACAAAGGTTGCTGTCTCAATAGAATGGTAATGTTCTTTTGTAAGGATGATAAATATGTGTTTGTAATTTTAGATCCTTTGATCAAATACTTCTCCATAAGAGGAAAAACAACAAAGAGAATGATGTTATCTTGTAAGATAACATAGAATATAAAAGAACCACAAAATTTATTTAATAGAGTCTATGGGTAATTGAGAGGCAATTTCTCATATTTAAAAGAACATATTTCTTGAATGTTTTCTATGTGCCAAGTACTGTATTTGCTTAAAGAAGGAAATAAAGATTCATAGAATTGTATTCTGAATGTTAAGTATTTCCAATTTATAAGGGATTAAGTAAAAGTACAGTGGGATAGATATTTCTACAGATAAGGCAACTCCAGATATTTCCATTCATGAGATAAGGTTTGTTTGTTTGTTTGTTTGTTTTAAATGTATTTAGGATTCCTAAACTCCAATGACATCCTGACTGGCCAGACGGCAGCTGGCCCAAACTCCAGCCTGGACCTGTGCCATCCTGACTGGCCACGAGGCGGCTGACCCAATCTACAGCCAGGACCTGACCTGCAATCCCGAAATCCAGCCCAGACACATGTGCCATCCCAACTGGGCCATGCGGCGGATTCAGGCCCACTCCATTCCCTGACTCATCAACAGCACGGGCTCCGATTCCACCCACCTTCCTGACCAGGCCTTAGGATGGCCAAGTAAGAACTCTCTCAGCTTGCATTTATCCCCCAACTCAACCTTTGTCCCCACAAGGTCTACCATCATCCTGACCCACGGGGCCTCATGGAAGCCAGCTGCCTGAGCTCTGACTTGCAGCTAGGCACGTCTGAAGCATAAGCATGGTGAATCCAGACTGAAATTTCCATAGGTGCTAAATGTATAAGTTCACCAAAGTGCAGAGATTACTACTATAAAAAGTGATAAGGACAGGAGCAAGATCCAATCTCAGGCCACAAGTCCACCTAAAACAAATACAGGAGACACTTCCATGGAAGAAAACGGGAATTATGCAGATGAAATCTCTGAATCGGTAGCAACCGAGGTAGACAGATAAGTGCAGAAATGTATAGAGCAACTCATATCAGAGCTAACACCTGAAATAAAAAAATGAAATGCATGAATTAATAGACTCTGAAGTGAAAAAGAGCTTCAGAAACGTATAGAGGAATCCAGAGCAGAAATAACCACTGAAGTTAAAAAGACAACTCTAAATTAATAACATCTAAAGTAGGGGGAAGCCAGGCGTGGTGGCGCACGCCTGTAATCCCAGCACTCGGGAGGCTGAGGCAGGAGGATTGGTGCGAGTTCGAGACCAGCCTGGGCTACAAAAGTGAGCTCAGGACCAGCCTCAACTGCATAGCAAGACCCTGTCTCAAAAAGACAAAATAAAATAAAATAAAATAAAATAAAATAAAAAAATAAAATAAAATAAAATAAAATAAAATAAAATAAAGTAGGGGGAACAACTACAGAAAGGTACAGAGGAGAACAGAGCACAAATAATGTCTGAACTAGATAAAGAAAGAATATACTGAGAGGCTTCAGTACTACTAAAGAAGACGTTGATAAAAGGCTAGAGGAGAATAGAAAAATGGTGGATCCCCTGATTGAGCAATATAGATCAATCAACAAAGAAATAGATCACATGAAACAGTTTCAAAGACATACAAGAAAATAAAATCTCAATCAACCTGGCAAAACCATATGGATGAAAGTGAAGATAGAGTCTCAGATCTTGAAGACACCATCTCAGCTAGTGAAAAGATAAGAAAAAATCTCTCAAGAACAACTAAGATGCAGGAAAAAATAATACAACATCTGTAAGATGATGCAAAAATGAACAACGTGAGCTTAATAGGAATTAATGAGAAGGAAGGAGTTGACACAAATAATATAAAAGGAATATGGGCAGAAGTAATAGCAGAAAACTTCCAATATGAGAACATAATCGGACATTCACGTAACTGAAGCATACAGAACCCTAAACAACATCAAGCCAAATAAAAACACACCCAGACATATAATAGTCAAGATCCCAGAAATTCCAGAGAATAATAATATACTAAAAGCTGCTAGAAAAAAGAAAGAGATCACATTTAAAAGAAAACCCATCAGAATAATGGCAGGTTTATCTTCACAAACCATGAAGTCAAGAAGAGCATGGAGCAGAGTGCTTCAAGTCCTCCATGAAAACAAATTTCAGCACAGACTGCTATATCCAGCAAAACTCTCTTTCAAGTATGAGGGAGAAGTGAAATACTTCCATGACAAGGAACAAGCACAGAATTTCATGACATTAAAGCCAACCCTACATACTATACTAAAAAATATTTTGGAGAGGGACCAAAATGACTAAAACCCAAGATATAAGAACAGAATGATCCCACTAAATAAGATACTCAATTAAACATAGAAAAATGGGTAAACAGTAGTAAGTAAAAGTCATGTCAATCAGAAGTCAATACATTTCAATTATAACCATCAATGTAAATGGGCTCAAATCTCCAATTAAAAGAAATAGACTGGCAGAGTGGATGAGGAAGCAAAATCCAACAATATGCTGTGTAAAAGAATAGCACTTAACTCATAAAGAAACTCATAGGCTAAAAGTTAAAGGATGGACAACAATATTACATGCTCCAGCACCTCAAAAAAAAAAAAAAAAAAAAAACACAAAGGCAAGCAGAAGTGGCAATCCTGTTTGCAGATAGTCTAAACTTCAAACCAAGACTGATCAAATGAAACAAAGAAGGCCAATACATACTGGTTAGGGGAAAAATTTAAGACTAAGACTCATAAATATGTATGTACCCAACACTTGAGTAGGAAGTTATATAAGACATGTACCTTAATGTACATGAAAAATTTAATATCCAATACCACAATCTTAACAGGAGAATTTAACACCCCCTTATCTGAAAAAGATAGGTCAAGCAGACAAAAAATTAGCAAAGAAGTAGCAGAACAGAACCAGAACTTGGAACAACTGGAATTAGTGGACATACGCAAAGTGTTCCCCCCATCGACTTCAGTCTACACACTTTTTTCAGCTGCATATGGGACATTTTTAAAAATACACTGCATATTAGTACATAGGTCATGCTTAAGTATAGGCAAGAAAACAGAAATTATCCCATGTATATTATCTGACCACAGTGCAGTGAAATGGGCAATAAATGACAAAAGAAACCACAACAGTTCCTGAAATACATGGAAATTAAACAACACACTTCTTAGTAACCAGTGGGTTACAGATGAAATTAAGTAATTTCATCTGAAATTAAACAATATCTAGAATTTAACGAAATTTCAAACACAACCTACCAGAATTTATGGGAGGCAATGAAAGCAGTTCTTAGAGAGAAATTTATAGCTCTGAACTCACACATGAAGAAAAAAGAATGGGAACAAATAAATATGCTCATGGATCAACTAAACCAACTAGAAACAGAAGAGCAAACAAAATCCAAAGCCCAAAGATGGGAGAAAATTGTAAAGATTAGAGCAGAAATTAATTCAATTGAGACAAAGAAAACAATACAAAGAATTAATGAATGAAAAAGCTGGTTCTTTGAACATTGTAATGTTCTGTGCTGAAAGAAACGACGAGAAGACCCGATGAAGGTAGCTCAGAGGATTAACTGAGATCTGCCTCTCTCGAAGTGAGCCCAGAACTCTAGAAGCATCTCCTTTTTCTTTAGGTCACACAATAGAAGATTTACAAAGAGGAGAGGGGATCACCAACATCTTAAGTAAGGGTGGAGATATCAATCAGGATTAAGCTGTTACACCTTTTTTTAGATCCTAGTCTTCTAGGATCCCTAAGTAACAGATTACAAGCCACCCTAAACTTTATTGTTTTACACTTCTTTAATTTGCTAGTTTCTAATGTATACATTTGAAAGATTAAATAAATTGATAAGTCCCTAGCTAACCTCATCAAAAAGAGGAAGGAAGAGACTCAAATTCAAGCAATAGGGAACGAAAAAGATGAAATTACTACAGACCCAGCATAAATTCAGAGAATCATAAATAGCTGCTTGAGAATCTTTACTCTCACAGAATTAAAGACACAGATGAAATGGACAGATTCTGAGAAAAGTACAAATTACCCAAACTGAATCAGGAAGATATAAGAAGTTTCAATAACCCAGTAACAGTGAATGAAATACGAAATGTAATAAAAAGCCTACTGACAAAGAAAAGTCCAAGACCTGATGGATTCACCACTGAATTCTACAAGAAACTTATAGAAGACATAATACCGACACTCCTGAAACTTTTCAGTGAAATCAAAAAGGAAGCAAACCTTCAAAAATCATTCTTAGAGGCAAGTATTACACTGATACCAAAACCAGAGAGAGTGGTAACTAAAAAAGAACACTACAGACCAATTTCTCTCATGAACATAGATGCAAAAATCCTCAATAAAGTCCTTGCACTAGAATACAACAAGTCATCAAGAAGATTATACATCACGACCAGATAGGATTCATCCCAGGGATGCAAGGATGGTTCTTTATACACGTATCTATAAATGTAATACACTATATCAATAGAGCCAAAACAACAAATCACATGATCATCTCAATTGATGCCAAAAAGTCCTTTGACAAAGTGCAACATTCATTGATGTTCAAAGTCCTACAGAAAATTGCAATAGAGGGCCTCTACTTGAACCTGATAAAAGCCATCTATGACAAGCCAACAGCTAACATAATTCTAAGCATGGAAAAACTGAAGTCGTTTACTCTCAAATTGGGCACAAAACAAGGATATCCTCTACCACCACTCCTATTTAATATAATTCTGGAATCATTAGACATGAAAGAGAAATAAAAGGAATAAAAATAGGTAAAAAAAAGAAGTAAAACTATCACTATTTGTAGACGATATGATAATCTACTTGGAAGACCCAAAACTTCCACCAACAAGCTACTAGAATTGATACAGAAATTCAGTAGCATAGCAGGTTATACAGTCAACACACAAAGGTCAATAGCATTCCTCTGCTTAGATAACAAACACACTGAGAGAGAAATTAGAGAAATAGTACCTTTTATGATAGCACTGAAGAAAATGAAATAGGCACTAACCTAACTAAGGAAGTAAAGGACCTTTTCAATGAAAACACAGTACTCTGAAAGAAGAGAACCTAAAAGATTTTAGAAAAATGGAAAGATAATCCCTGCTCCTGGATAGGAAGAACCAACATTGTGAAGATGGCCATACTCCCTAAACTGTTTTCCAGATTTAATGCAATTCCTATCCAAATACCGTCAACATACTTCACAGAACTGGAGAAATCATTCCTAAAATTTATTTGGAACCAGAAAAGACCCAGAATTGCAAAGGCAATTCTGGGCAACAAAGGTAAGACAGGAGGCATTACAAATCCTTACCTAAACTTATACTACAATGCTACAGTAATAAAATTAACATGGTATTGGCAAAAGAATAGACCTAAAGATGAGTGGAATAGATTAGAAGATGCAGAAGCAAATACAAACACACTCAGCCATCTTATCTTCAACAAAGGGGTCAAAAACACTTACTGGAAAAAAGATAACCTTTTTAACAAATGGTGCTGGAAAAGCTGGCTCTCTACATGCCGAAAACTTAAACTTCACCGTAGTCTATCACCATGCACTAAATTAAATTCAAAATGGATTAAAGATCTAAATATTAACAGAGAAACATTATATCTTCTGGAAGAGAAAGTGGCAGAAAATCTTGCAAACATCAGGATAGGCAAAAAGTTTATGGACTAAAATCAAAATGCACATTTAACACTTGAAAACATTAACAAATGGGACCTACTCAGGCTAAGAAGATTTTATTGTCCATGACATAATCACCAAGAAATTAGTTTTATATTATTTTTATGCCTGATATATATTCATAAGATTTTTATTTTTGAATTATGTGATTATTATCTGTATCTTCATTTGTATTACATGTGTAAGTATGCTTACCAAAATCATATCAGAAGTATAAGAAAACATTATTTCATAAAGAACAATTATTCATGTCAAGATAATTTTAAAGTGTCTTAAAGAAAATACAATACTGTGCTAATTGTTATATTGTATTACAGATAAGAGAGAAGCTCAATAATGATTGTTTCCAGAATAATTGCAAAAATCAATCATTTTAACCATTATCAGCTATATTACATAAGCAACTTACATATTTCATGAAAATCTTCATTTTTCTGGACTAAAAAGAATAAATGGTTTTATTGTGTTTGAAAAAAAATGTATTCGGTACAAAATCTTACTATGTAGTTTGGGACTCATAGTGATGGTCCTGTGGTCAGGGTCACCAATTCTGGGGTCAGAGGCATGTGCTATTGCACCCAGAATCAGTGGCTGGCAAAGCATGCTTGGGGGTGGAGTTGGCACAGCTCGTGGTGCTGGAATTAAATTCCACTCCCTGTGCTTGCCGAAACAGGCACTTAGTCTGCTGTGCTATCTCACTGTCCCTAAGCTTGTGTTTATTAACATTTACATTGTTATTGAAGCTGAATTTCTAACTATGATAACTCATATTAAACTGACATAAACTACTATTGTTAAAGAGAATATGATTCATGCCAAGAAAAAAATATACACACTTGAAAGGTGTAGACCCTATTCAAGGGGGCATAACTTCCAGAAAACCAAGGGAATATCTTACTCTAACATTGTGCAAGAGCATTAGAGTTCTTTTTTTCCCATCCCCCCACTGAAATTCTTAATTAACTCACTTGTGTTTGAATGAACTTGCAGCCTGCCTGCCAGTTCTGCTTCAGCATGTGTCCATTGAGACTGGGCGTGGTGGTGCGTGCCTGTAATTCCAGCTCTTGGGAGGCCCAAAACAGGAGAATTGTTTCGAATCTAATCTATATACTGAAACTCTGTAGATCTTGTGATAAATATTAAAAAAATGAACCTGAAATAATTACACCCTTCTAAGAAGAATTCCCATTCATATTGTGTGTCCTGTGTTCATATTGAACACTTACTATGTAATAATATATTTAGAGTATGAAGTTGTTAGAAAAAGGACAAAAGAGTTATTTGGTGGAAAATAAGAACAGTGTTGATTACAATTAAGTTGTGGATAAATAAAGCAGTGATAGTTTTAATGAATAATATATTTATAAGAGCAAGTTAGATTTGCATTAAACATCTATGGTCCAATAAAAAAGACAGTATGTGAAAATATTAGCAACTAGAGTACATTACTGAGAATCAGTTCCTACTTCCTATCTACTCTTAAAAATAACTTATTTTGCAATGTGCTTCCATATGTGAGAATGTTTGGCCTGCGTTCACTGGAACCCAGAGAATAGCAAGGCATCTGCCTCTGCTCCCAATGGTGGTCCTGCTTCAATTACATAGTGCTCTGAATCATTTTCACATTTTTCTTCATTCACCAAGGGTAAAATTCTAAAGGCTGAGTACTTTCTGAAGTCAATTTAAATCTGGCATTAGGTTAGTTTGACATGGGTGTTGCAGAGAATTCGTTTCTTTTTCTTTATGACTAAGAACCAAGAAAAACAGATGGTAGGGTGAGGAATGGGGAGGTTGTCAAATAAAACTCTTGCCAACAAAATCTCGTGGTAACATAATATATTCAGTCAATTGGAGCTTCTTGGTGACCCAAATGTAGAAAAGGAAGATGGTCCAGTTGTCTTTGTAATGTATATGCATGCTGATAAAAAGAACCATTTAAGCAAATTAGGTGATATTTTGTTATTATAGATATAGGATCACATTTTAAGAACAGATTAAATTTACCTATTCATGTATCTGATGTTTGCTATTAGTTGCAAATTTTTACTTTTAAACCAAAGACATTTGCTAATGAAATGGTTCGATAATCCTATTAGTTGCATCCATTTTAGAAATGGAGATAGCTCATATTGAGAACAAACTTAGCCGGGCGTGGTGGCGCACGCCTGTAATCCCAGCACTTGGGAGGCTGAGGCAGGAGGATCAGTGCAAGTTCAAGACCAGCCTGGGCTACAAAAGTGAGCTCAAGGCCAGCCTGAACTGCATAGCGAGACCCTATCTCAAAAAGACAAAAAAAAAAAAAAAAAAAAAAGAGAACAAACTTAATTGCTACATTCCAGGAATAATGACCAATTTTCAAGTATGAATAAACCTATATTTGACTGAATACAATGCATGCCAAAACAACCACATAGGCACGGCACCCCGGGGTGACCCTGGTGTTACCAGGCCAAATCTGTAGCAGCTTCCCTCCACTGCATGCCTGCGCTGTTTCCTTTCATTCCCCCTTTTGCCCATTTATTTATTTGTGCGTTGTCTTAGACTGCTTTTCTGTGAACTTCTATAGCTCTGTCTTTCAGCTGCTGATTGTGAGCAATGATTAATTTCCCATTTTTAACTTTTCAATTGTATATTCTTTTTTTTTTTTTTTTTCTTGTTTCAGAACTTTCATTTGTTTATTTATTTTTATGGCCGGCTCAGCCTGCCCTCAGGGCAGGGCTGGCGCAGCATGTGGTATCAGGTATCGAATCGGGGTCCCTGCAGCCTCCTAAGCTTTCCTAAGCAGACGCTTTAGACCCCTGAGCCATCCTGCCAGAATCTTGTATAACCTTTATGCTTTAATAAACATGCTCATAGGGCTGAGGAGGTAGCTCAGCAGCATAAGCCTCTGCCTGGCAAGCAGAAGGTCCTGAGTTTCATCCCAGGTACTGGAAAGGCGAACAAATAAACACTGAAACATTTTTATTAGCTAATACCACATTACTGGCCCTAAAGCATTTAGTTTGTCAGGATTTAGCCTGGCAGATAATATTTTAGAATATGAATTTATTTTACTATTATACTTTTCTTATAGACAATTAAGAAAAGAGTAGAAATAGGTAGTTTTGTCCTTGGCTATTAATGCTCTAATGTATCTTCAGGAAAAAAGACATACAGACACAGAGCATAAGAAAGAAGAGAAGCAAATTATTCTTTTACTTTCCGTTTATAAAGTTATGAGAACAGGTGTCATATTCTGATGTGAATATACCATACATAGTATTGTAAGGAAAAAGCTTGGGGAATACAATTATAGGTTCAAAATAACACAGACTTCAAATAAAATTTTTTTCTTTATTCACACTATTATAGATAAATAACAGCTCAGACAAGCCTATTCTTTTTCCACCATAAAGAAAGTGATATCATACTTTAGGTCTTTTGTGGAGCTGGAAATAAATGGATATAAAGAATTTACAGTGGCCTGAAGCTATCCTTTTATTTATTTTTATGTTTTTCCACATATGGTTATTCAGCAGAACAGATGAATGACAGGAATGTGACATACCTGCAGGCGATCTTATGCCAGTTTTTCAAATTTCTCAATACTTATTAGCTGCACCAACATGATATGAGGTCCTTAAACAATTGGTTTTGAATATAACTGTCATTTTCAATTGAACTTTCTTTTGGGAATCTAAACTGAGTATTTGAGCTTCTAACATAAAAATCAAAATTTTCAAAATTGTTCTATTAGGCCAGTACGGACCTCGAGTGTTTCTTCTTTTAATTATAATGATAGCTTCCCTGACATGCTGCGCTGGCACCCCCCACCCCTCCACCCCACTCCTCCAGGGTGTGCTAAGACAGTGATTGAGACGGTGTGGTGACACTCCAGCGCTTGGAAGGCTGAAAACATGAGGATCAATACAAATCTGATCTGTGTGGAGAGACTTTGTAGGCCCTGTATTAAATACAAAATAATAATAATAATAATAATAATAATAATAATAATAATAAACAATAATGATAATTTCATGCTTACATAGTGATTCATTGTATGGCACATGGTTATTGAAATACAGTGCAATTAGAAAACATTTTATTTTTGTTTTCAGGGGAAAATGTTGGAGAGAAAGGCACACTGTTCAAAACTGAAGATTTTTAGTAGAGAATTGGGAAACAAAGTCAAAACTTCAACAGCTCTTTTTTTTTTTTTTAGAATTATACCATGTTATTTTTTATTAGACCTCTATAATCTTGAATGTTGTTTCTCATAGACAGAAATTCTTCTGAATCAATAGCATATATTTATTTCTATATTTTATCAAAATATTTTTATGGTTAAAATTCCTTTTTTAAAATAGTTTAAGAGAAAATAAGGCTCCACTTATCTGAAGTTAGTTCCTATACACTTTATCTTCATAAAAAAGAATGTTTCAAAATTATTGGATTGGGCTGGGGAGATAGCTCCGAGGCACAAGTGCCTGCGTGGCAAGTGCAAGGTCGTGAGTTTGAACCCCGGTACCGCAAAAAAAAAAAAAAAAAAAAAAAAAAAAAAAATATTGGATGATGTAGCGGTCAGTGTTCTAGCTGACAAATGGACTTAACAGCAGGTATACAAATGTATAAGCATTTACAAGATTGTTGTACAATGAACACTCACATAGCCAGATGTGGAAGCCAGCAGATGAGCTCTGCACACTGGAGACAGAAGGATTCAGTCCAGGGTCTGACGCTCACAGCAGCATCCTGAGCAAATTTGTATCAGGAGGCTCATGGGTCAGTGACGGAAGGATGGAAGGATGAAGGATCTACACTGGAAGGCTGAAGGATCTGTGCTAAAAGCTGAAGTGTCCTGCCAGAAGCCAAGAGATGACATCCAAAGGAATGGTGAACACTAGAGAACCTCCGAGAAGGGGGCACAGATCCGTCCTCTCTCATTCCCCTTTGTACCTGTAATGGCTGATACATTGTGTCAACTTGTTATTGTTTTGTGTCTAGTTGTTCCCTGCAAAGCCTCTTGCAGTCATGGGTGCGGACTTCTAAAGTTTGAGATTAACTCATGATGCACTGGCATTATGAATGATCCAAGGCTGGGATTATGGGTTTTAGTACTGCTGGGATTATGGATGCAAGTGTTACACATAGCCTGAGGTGGAAAGCCTGAATGTAAAACAAGAGAGACAGGCAGACTCTCTCTTAGTTTTCATTGTTGCTATTTTGCCACCACGTAACACTGCCCTCTGCCATGTGTCAGTCTTCTTTGGATCCAGCTAAGTATAGACTGAAATTTCCTGTAATTGAGCTAAATAAACCTTTCCTTTCTTCATTATGGGTGTCAGGTCTTTGTCCCAGCAATGAGAGAAGAGTAACTGAGACACAACTGGAGAAGTGAAGAAGTTTTACTAAGTAAAGCAGCAGTTTTTGCCCTACATCCTGGGGCACAGAGGACAGGCCAATACTGCTCTAGGATGTCGAGCCTTATGTCAAACTGAGAAGTTCGAAATTAAATCATTGGAATTCAATAATGGCTGTTGTACTAGATATTTTTTTTAATTTTTATTTTATTTATTATTTTTATTCTTGTTTCAGAACCTTTGTTTGTTTATTCACTCATTTTTATGGCCGGCTCAGCCTACCCTGAGGGCAGGGCTGGCACAGCATGTGGTGCTAGGGATCGAACCACTGTCCCTGAAGCCACCCAAGCTTCCCCAAGCAGGCACTTTAGACCACTGGGCCATTCCGCCGCACCCCATGTACTAGATATTGTTATCTTCAAATTAGTTGTTCAGATGATCAGATATAAGCATGTAAAATTACTCAAAAACTATGAAAATATTACAAAGGAGAGAGGAAAAAAATAAATATTGTTTAGGTTTATATCTGGGTGTCACACCAAAGTATTATATAGTCAATGGGACAGGCTTGTAGAGTTTACGGTTAATTCTTGCTCCAGTGTGGGGATTATAGGCAAGTGCTGCACCCATTGATAGTAGGAATGCAATTTAAGGAAGGGATCTTGCTTCCAGCTGCTGCCCCTGCAGCTCTGGCCTTTTTGCTTTTGCTGTTTTCTGTTGCCATGAACTGCTGTCCTCTGCCATGTGCCGCTCTGCCTTGGAACCAACTGATGGGAGCTGAAACCTCCACAAAAGGTGAATTAAGTAAACCTTGCCCTCCTTCATGAGGGTGTGAGGTATTTTACCCAAGCAACAAGAGAAAAGTAACATAGACAAGCATGAACATAAGCTTATTTTTTAAAATGTTTTTAGTCCTCTTTAAAATAAAAATTTAGTAGGCTGAGGAGATAGTTTTCTGTTCTAAGTGCCTGCCTGACAATCAGAAGGCCCTGGGTTCAACCTCCAGTGCCAAAATAATGATAATGATAATGATAAGAATTAAGATATAAAAGTTTAGTTAAGTGACTTAGCAGGGGCCCAAGGTCTTTACTTTGTATGCATCGTGAACCTGTGTAAAAGAAGGACACTGACACTGTGAGTGCCAAACCCTCCTAAGAGCAGGTAGCCTGCTTACAATATATGGCACCAAAAGAGGCCTCTCCTTGCTTTTTACTTTTGCTGATCTTGCTGTCCTCTCTCATCATGAACTGTGCCAGGATGCCCTTCCCTGAAGCCAGATGTTTATGGACTGAAACCTCCACTAATTGTGAGCTACGTAGATCTTTGCCTCCTTAATTTTGAGTGCATGGTATTTCGTCCCAGCAAGAGAGAAAAATAACTAAGACAATGACATTCTGGAGATGTGCTGCCTTGGGAATTGAACTGCATTTAGTTAATATTCTCTTAACTAAATTTTTCAAGTTGATATAATCAATCAACTGTTACAAATTCTAGTTTCATGCAATATGCAACTTGCCTCAGCGTCTCGATTAGGAAACTGTTTTAGTCAGTTTTCTAAAATTAGATTTTTTTTCACAACAGAGAAAAAATGTATTATATTTTATAAGTTACTATATTAGTATTTTCTTTTAAGTTATTTTAATAAGAAATAACAATGTGACAGTTTCAAAATATGCTGGTAAGTACATTTCCAAAATTTGACACAGTGCACATTGTTGTCCTCCTATTAGTTATACAGAGCACAGAGTGTAGATATTATAATTTTTCTGATCATTATTGGCATGAAAAATGTTTTCTCATTGAACTAAGAGAAAGTAGTATACATAATCCAATGTTGGATAATCACCCTGAGTTATTGGTAAAGCTGGCAATGCTGGAAGCTGTTAACTTAAGCCTTTTACCTAGCTTTCCATTTTATGCCTCGTGGTTAAATTTTTCTGCTGGGTGATTCAGGGCAAGCCTAAGCAAGACCTGTATAGCAAAATATGTAACTTTGGTGTCTTCCAAGGTCAGTCGAATGCCCTCAGGATTTACTTTGGTGCCATGTACAGTGCCTTGCAGAACTGTTGTTGGTGTCAGCCATCTGGGTGAGTCATGGCCATTACTTGGCCAGTTTGCTTTCCGTGAAGGCCTGAGAAAATGTTTTCTCTCTAGATGACTCTGCTTTTGCACACTATATATCTTCAATCCCTTTCCTCTGTAGCCCCATAATCCCCTTGAACAGACAATTTTGGAAACCACTGAGTTATAAGATGCTGCAGCACAGGTTCTCTTCTGTCCTGAGTCCTCACTGACCTTGAAGGCATAGAGCCCAATATTGGCTATCCTTGTAGCCCTTCTTTTCTCCAATTTTTGGTCTATAAACTTATGTTCTTAACCCTCCAGAAGAAAAGCTTAGTGACACTATAACATAGTTATTTGAGCATAACATCACTGTCTTTCTTGAGTATCAAGCACCTTAATCTTAACTTGGGATTGGTATTTTCTATCAACCATTGATATTCTAATAAATCTCTATAGAATGTGGTAAAAGAATACACATTTTTACACATTTAGAAATCTAAGTATACACAAAATTGTAACTGGTCAATCCTATGTCATTTTTCCTAATCTCTTACTCTTGTTTAATACCTTTTTTTGTTTTCTTGTAAATCAACCATTTACTAGAGAGAGAGAGAGTATAGCAGTAACTGTAATTACAGTAGAAGCAGTACACATCTAAAAGTCCCGAATGACAGGCAATTTTGAAGCTTATTTTTACCGTTACACGTTGCTATCCTCAGGGTCAAAAACATTTTGGAGGTTCCTAGGACCATTATCTAATTCATCCTCTGTATATAAGTGCATGGCTTTGTCCCTGTCATGCTTCCTATCTTTTCTGCTTGCAGCCACTTCATTCTTCAACTTATAAGTCCTTGATTTCTACTTAGGTGTGTTATGCCTTTCCATTTTAATTTCTTCTTTTGAGTTCTTACACTAGGGAGACTATATGATATTTACGTATGTAGGTCTAGTTTATTTTGCTCATAAGTATATCTTCAAGGCAGCACAAAATCCCTGACAGAAGCTATAGAAAGGAAAAGATTAATTAGCTTACCATTCTGGAACCTTCTCAGATATATAGATATATCAACTCACAGCATGGATAGGAACCCCAGGAATGTGTGCAGGAGCAAGAAGACTATATCTCCAGCTAGAGAAGCATGAAGATCTGAACAGATCTGAATTCAGGTTTGCATAACAACCCTTTTCAGAACTGTTGGAGATCCTCTAGAGAGTGAGGGTCAGTGAAAGTCAATTTATTCCCTCTTGATGGAGAAAGAACCCCCTATTTCCTGAAGCATTAGGAAAATTTCTTTTACATTAACCAGAAATTTATCTTCCTAGCATTATAACTCAGTAGTTCTCATGATTATATATAAAACTGCTGATATTATACTATTTTAATTTTATGTGCCATTTCCCAACATACTTTTTACATTTTATTTATTTATTTATTTATTTATTTATTTATTTATTTATTTATTTTTCACTCTAGGAAAGTATAATAATATACTAATAAATATAATAATATAATATATAATAACTAATACATTGCATGTTGTTGTCTTCATAGTAGTATAAGATATGCACAAGGTGTCTTGTCCAAACAGTAATATCACAAACCCTTCTTTTCAATGAAACAAAAGAAACTAGCTGTGTATCTGTCTTAACTATCTTACATATAAATCTATATATATTTTTCCCTTTCTTTCTCCTTTCCCTCCACCACAGTTTGTCTTTCCTTTTGGATAGTTTCTTTCCAATTCGCAATATCTACTGTATCTATTGGATCTTATTTACTCATTTAGTTTCTTACATTAGTGATATTATAGGACTTTTATATAGGTGTGTCTGATTAATTTCACTTATGAATGTGTTCTCAAGTTAGATCCATTTACCTATAAATGGCTGTAGTTTATTCTTCTTTAGAACTGAGTAAAAAAGAGTAGTACTATATATTCCTCAGTTGATGGGTATTTGAGTTGTTCCTAAGATTTAGCTATTATAAATTGTGCTATTGTAAATATGAGTGCATGAATATTGCTGTGGTATGATGCCTTTAATTGTTCTAAGAAGACATTTAGAAGTCAAATAATTTGGTTAAAGAACTGAAAGACATAAGACCATCTAAATTCAGAGACCTAATCCAAAAATGGTCGTCTGAGATGAACACATACTTCTTATATGAGTAAATACAAATGTTAAATAAATATATGAAAAAAGTCTAACATCATTGAACATTCAAGACATGAGATCTTCATCTCATCCTAGAAATAATGGCTTTCATTCAGAAATCAACCAATAATAATTGCTGCAGGGTTGTGGGATGAAAGAAACACTTCTCTGTTATTGGTGTGGATGGAAATTGTTGAAACCATTGTGGGAATCAGTATGAAGAGTCCTCAAGAAGCTGGGATTACAGGTTTCATTAATTCCAAAATATTAAGTACCCAGATTTCAAAATTATCTGTTGACTATAATGAATAGAAATGAATACTGTAGTGTATGTTCCTTTAAATGGTATAGAAAATTTTGAAATTATTCTTTCTTTACTGGAGATCACAAATATATTCTAGATTTGGGAATACTCCACAACTCTATAAGTAGAAATTGTGCACTCTTAGCCATTACAGTATTAGCATTACTCCTACTCATTTTTCTGTATGGCAGGCACTATGTTAGCCAAGTTTATTTATTTATACAACTGCCTCACTTATGGGTTTTATTCACATAATATAGACAAGGAGACCAAAGTTTTCTTAAGGCTACAGTGTTGAAAGTTCAAACTCTCTTACTTCAAAACATACTTTTTTCTACTCACTAGACAATACTATACTTGCTGACTAAAAAGAAAGAGAATTCTATGACATATTGTGTGGTGTCAGTACCATCAGAAAAATGGTTTCCCCCAAAGACTTTCTATGTGGGCTGGCTTTGAACCAGGTATCTGCCTTCTGAACAGCAAGTATGAATCCTCTTTCCTCCCAGTGATTATGACTTGCAACCTAGTTTTATGGGAAAGCTGATCTTCCAGTTAATTCTTTTTTGGTACAAACTTCATTGTTTTTTCTATTAAAAACCCCTGGGCTGAACCCTCCCCCAGAGTGTGCTGAGATGGCAATTGAGACTGGGCATGGTGAAGTTCATCTCTGTAATCCCAGCTCTTGGTAAACTGTAAATAGGTGGATCACTATTAGTCTAATCTAGTAGGGAGACCCTGAACACCGTGTATACCCTTCCCTAGATAAATAAATAAATAAATAAATAAATAAATAAATAAATAAATAAGTCAGGTTGAGAGTCTCTTGTTCATAAATAAGATTGATATTTTCATTTAAAGTACATTATGCCACTATCACATCTTTTGCTATGATCAGCATGCATTTGTTGGCTTTCCATTCAGTAATTTTACTAAATACATGCTGTCATCAGTGATTTCCAATGGAAAACAGTAAAGGACACTTAAGTAGAAGATCATTTTGTAGTGGTCACCCGAAGAGTCATACATAAAGGGAGTACTAGAAATCTTTCCACACACTTAAAGACCAGAGGAATCTATTTGAATGACTGGGCCCCATGGTAATATCTAGGACCTGAGTCCTCCTGATGACCTAGAGCTGATAACAGTGCCCCTCTGCACAAGTCCAACTCGAGGCCAAGAGCTCACAATGATACATCATGCAAGCCTGTGTCAAGGAGCTGCACTGGGAAGGCACAAAGGTCAGTACTAGAAGCTAGGAATTCTGTACAAATGTGATGAAGATTTGTGCCAGCAGGCTGAGGGATCTGCATTGGAGCCAGGAGGCAACACTCAAAGTAAGGACCAGAGCTCTCCTGAAAAGTACCATAGCCATCTTGAGCAAGAACAGTGTACCATCTGCCCCTCCAGAGCCAGGAAGTAATGCTGAAAGCTCACCCAAAGTGAACTGGAGCCATTCTCAGTGACAAGTTCCAAAGCTCCTCCAATGATAGTAGCCAAGTTCATCAGAAAAGCCAGTACGACAGGCTCATTCAGGAAAAGAGCTTCCAAATAGCTTCTCTTCTTCTCCAGTTCAGCCTCTTATGGGGCCAGCAACAGTCCTCAGTGGGGCCTCCCACCCCAGCACTACACTGCTTCAGTTCACCTGGGTATTACAATTGACCAGCAATTGCTAATATACGGCAATCCAACCCTCATCAACTTGATAACCATACACATTTCCTTTCATCATAGTTACTAGTGGCAGATTTATGAAAAATTAGCAGATCTTAGTCCATTCAGAGTTACATACATATAATTCTTAACACACTCATTTCCACATGAAAAGTAAGATAATCAGAGGTTGACCAAATTTCAAGGTTAAAGCACAATACTTAGACTAATTGACCTAATAACAAACATCTAACCAGAAATCATATTAAAGGGACTATTACAATCATAGTCCTTGCTTCGCATTAACTTTGAACAAGGCTGGGCAAGACTAAAATAAACCAGGGATTTCCTACAATTCCAATGCACTCTGATCTTCAGGTGAAAGCCTTCAGTTTTTTTTTTTTTTTTTTTTTTGATTGTCCAGTTCATAGCAACCATGCTTTCCTCTGTTTCATCCTTGCAATCCAAAACTCCACTAGAGCTATCCCTCTGTCCCAATTTTTCATATTACCTTACAGGTGCTTTGCTCTCACTTTTAGGCAAAAGCCTAGCCAAATGCTCTCCACAGTAGCTGTGCCATCATTCCAACAGTAGATTGCATTGATTGCTTTTTTTCTGCTACCCAGGCAATATCGCTAAACACATACATAATGAGGATTAACTTTCTGCTAATTGCACTATATCACCTGAGCTCCAGCAGCCAACACAATCTTAAGCAGAAGCCTCCTGAGCTTCCTTTTAACTGGTGGTATTGCCATCAGTATTACCTACTAGGGTTATTTATTTGGCTATTCTCTCAAAACTCTTCCTAAGCAATTCACAAGCCCAGTCAATGTCACAACAATGAACCCAGTCTTCTGGTACCAATTTCTGTCTTAATTACTTTTCTCTCCTTGCTGAGACAAAACACCCATCATGAAAAATTAGAGAGGGAAAGGTTTATCCAGCTCACAGTTTGTGGAAGCTTCCCTTCATCCTCGGCTGGGTCAGAGCAGAGTGTCACATGGCAAAGCACAGCAGTTCATGGTAGTGAAAAAGAGCAAAAGAATAAGAATAAAAGGGACGGGTAACCAAGAGAAAGCCTCTTTCCTTCCTTTATTCTGTTTGCAGGCTGCCCGCCTTAGGGTGGGTGTAGTACTCGCACCCATAGTCTCAGCAATGAATCATAAATCAGCTGTAAACTCTAGAAGCTGATGCCATGACTGCATGAGCCTTTGTGGGGACATCTAGAAAGAAACCATAACAACATGAAATTTACTTGACTTATTCGACAGAAACTACATTTTGCTAAGTGCTTCCCAACTCCCTGTTGAATAAAATTCTTCATGCATTAATATTCTACAGAATACAATAAGAAAATAATCTGTTTTACAGAATACTACCAATTTTCCATTTTGAAAATTATGGAAATTTCATAATTTCCAAACTTCCATAGTTAGCAATTGAAATAATAGTAAAAATACCTCATAGACAAAGTTATAACACTTGATGCCAAAAATCAGCTGCTCTAATTTGATTAGAAAATTATTTCTCTTGTTCAGATAGTGACCAAATTAACCATTGCTGGGTAGTCAGTATATTATATTCAATATCAGACTTCTCCTATTAAGGCTTGTCACTGTTTTTTGATAATGATCTTTCTCTTTGGAGTCTTCCAAATAGTTTTTATTCTCATCTTTATAATCTTGATCCTCTTTTTCATACTCAGCTTCTCTTCCTGAACTCCCATTGGATATAATGCTCATAATTAAACTTTACAAACTATGTCAACATACATTTCTGATTTTTCTAATTCCCCTAATAATTTGTATCATACTACCTTGTACTCAGAATTACTTGAAAAATATGTTTTACTTGATATACCAAGTGCGTATGTTTTCCAACACCTTATCTATAGTAAAAGTCTCTCTAAAAGAAATGTTGGGTTATCTTCCCTGCATTAATTCTACATCTGTTTCCCTGTTAGAACTACAAGGTCTCCAGTCTAACACAGTAGACTTCAATTTCAATAGATTTCTTACTTAGGAATTTTTCCTAAAAATGGTATACACTTATTTTCATATCAATTTAAGTTTTAAAAACTGATTTAAATCCATAAAATCTTCGACTGCCATGGGAATTGTCTAAGAATTTCTTTTTCTTTACTTCTTCATGTCCTGGTAGTTCTTATATTTTAAACACATTGAAAAATCTCACTTTTCTGTTTTTTTTTTTTAAGTGTAATAAAGATTTTTCAGCTCATCAATCAAGATCTTCATAGGGGTCCTGGTAGTTGTGACTATGTGGAGGTGATTTCATTTTCCTGGATTGAGCTATTACAATTGTTTTAGACACCTGAACAGAGCAAATTTTTTTTGAATTGAAATTCAGAGAAGCTAATTTGAATTCTATTCTAAACAGAAACTTGCAAATACAAAGCCCTTGGCTACACATTTCCCTGTCAAAGTAGGTCAAGAAAGAATATGAGGCAATATTATGGGGAGAAGAAGAATATGGGGAAGAAGGTAACACAGAACAGGTCAGATGTGAAAGATTATTGTTTTCATACTTCAAGAGGAGGGCGAGCATAGATGCCAAAATGAAGAGGATTCCTGAAGGACAGGGGAGAAGCTTCATTTCTGCTAACATTTCAGTACTTTCCCCAAAAAATTTACCCTTACTGCCTATCCCCAAAGTCCATAAGGTGCAGATTTAGTTTTCTCACACATTTCTTCTTTTTATTAAACCAAAGTGATGTGAGTCCTTCTTTCTCACAACGCAAGATCTATAACCTAGTTATGCACTCATGGGTATAAAATGTGAGGGGCAATAAATTTTAAAGTAAAAATAGGTTATTTTTATAAAGTTATGATCACATATAGTGTCAGGACATCTCTTTCATGAAGAATATTTTCAGTCTGAATCACAGAAATAGGGGCATAGGACTTTTTATCTTTTTCAGAAGGACAGCAACATTGAGGGAATTCACAACTTACAGACCTGGGCATAGCAGATAGAGAGCTACTGAGGAGCTGTAGGAGTCTGTGAAGAGGTGATTAAGCAAGGAGCTTCATGATATATAACTGGAGTGATAATATGGTACAATTTAATATCTGAATTCTGTACAGCTTCAAACTATGAATGTGGAAATGATTTTCCACTGAGGAATATGCATTTAAATACCATGATGATGGAGAACTCCACAGAAGAATAAGGCATATTTAGCTAGTCTAACAGATAATCCAGACTGAGCCATTATGAAAAAATATTCTTTAGCTGGCTGAGAACTTCACTTATTCCTTCTTAAGACGTAACTACAAGTAACATCCAACATCATATTGCACAGAATTAAAGTAAATTTTCATGAATTTAATTCAAATTAACTATACAGTTGTCATTTTATATTAAGAATTAAATCTTTCTCATAGAGTTATTGTATGATTTTACACTTGAGATTTTCGTATTTTCTTTTAACATAATCAGACAAATGAAAGGTATCTGGAGGTTTCAAAAAGTGACCTCCCTTTCTTCTCCTAATCCTAGAAAAGCTAGGATATTTCCAACAGGGAATAGAATTGCTAGAAGCTATTTTCTCATTACATATAGTAAATCTTTCCTCCCTTCAATGTGAAGAAGTCAGGGAAATGCTAAGATCAAATGGTTGAAATCAATCCCCAGCACTGTCAGTGGAACTACCATCCCCATGATTCTCCTTCGGAGCTGGGACTACAGTGAAATGAGCAAGCTCAGCACTGAGCTTTGTGGAAACCCACACCCTCCATGGACCAAGCAGAGATGGGCAAGAGGCTCTGTGTTCACAATTCCTGTGTAGTTGACCTCATCCTTGTGATGGTTCCCTTTCAGGAATAGGAAAAGTCCTTGCATTAGGTACTGGAGTATAATGTGTCTCCACCCACTGCATGAAGACCTCCTGATCCCTGAAGGTCCACATTCAGGGATCGGGGAGGCTCAAACAGCCTGTAACCCTTGGGGCCCTTACCTTAGCCACTCTCCATCCAAAAGAAAAATGTTGTCTATAGGCAAAACTAAAGTTCAGCAACATCGCTTATGCCAGTTTTGTGCTGCCCACTCACATGAGGGGGTCCAGAAACCACCCAAGGGAGCCATTGAGATGCCATTGAGATGTTGGCGCTGTCCCAAGAGCTCCTCCTCTGCAACCTACAACTCACAAGTGAGCATGTACAAGTCACCTGTGACTGCAGAGTTGAACACAGAGGGCCTTAGCTGCCATCCTTAGGCTAGAGTGGCACCTGCCCTGGGAGAATGAAGAGGAAGCTGAACATGAAGGTTGTTAAATGAGTTCAAACATGGTACTACATACACATTATATAAACACAAACATACATAGTACCATAATATGCCACATATATTCATGTACCACTATTCATAAAAACCCATAGGAAAGTAAAGATTTGTGCTTTGTATGTGCTTTGCACATAGGTCTGGTTAGTCGTCTTTTAACTGGGAAATAAACAAATTGGGTCTAAAGCAATATTCTTGAAAAGTATGAGATCCTTTTGAGGATTAAAAGGAAGTTATCAGAGATGAGGATTTAGTACGTGGTAGACTCCTTGACAGGTATGTGAAAAATCCCAGCACTGGGGAGGCTGAGACACGAGAATCACTGTGAGTCTGAACTGCATAACGATTCCTTGTATCAAAAGAATAAAAATTAGAAAGAAAGAAAGAAAGAAAGAAAGAAAGAAAGAAAGAAAGAAAGAAATAGAAAGGAAGAAAAACTAAAGAAAGAAGGAAATGAAAGTAAGAAGGAAGAAAAAGTAACAAGGAAAAAAGTTTTTTTCATACTTACAAATTCAAAGCAAAGGCAACGTCAGCTTCTCCTTAGTCACAGCCACTGCCACAGTGCTTGCGGCCATCTCAGCTCGCATGTTAGTTCTGTCTGCACACAGGATTGAGCGGCACCTCACAGCAGATATTAGGACTCAGTCTGTTTCCCATAGTGTTACCTTTTCCATTTGAGAAGACCTAATTTCACAGGTCAAATATTTCTTGGGAAATTGGCTGACTTTGTAACAATTAGTAGTACTCAAAATGTGTCTGTCTTATTAGAGTAGGCAAACATGCAAATGAATGAAGAATAAGATCAATTATGTCTACCTTGGTAAACGCAAAAGAACAAATGTTTGATAAACAAAATAGTTTTACTTGTACATGCAGTAGACAATGGAATGCTAAGTTTAACAACAGAACTGGGAAGTGCCATAATTGAAATAAGTGGGCCATGAATACAACTACGACTAAAGTACTTAAAAAGGAGAACAGAAAGAATACCTTTGGGATCATCATAATTTATGTACATTTAAATTTTTATATTTTTAAAATATTACTATGTGTTTCTGTATATAAGGATTACATTCATTTAGGGAATTTTTATATCTACTGAAAACATTTCAGTTCCTTTTCTAATTCCTTCCTTCTTCCCTTCTTCTATCTTTCCAGTATTAGTTTCATGTATTTATTTTATAATGTTAATTATCAGATATAAATGAAGTCTAGATTAATAGGCCAAAGAACATATGAAGCATGTTAGATCAGTCTCCAGTCCTGCATGCCATGCTCAGGCCACGTCACAGGGGTGTGCTGAGCCAGAGACCAATTCTGGGCATTATGGTGCATGCCTGTCATCCCAGCACTGGGGAGGCTGAAAACAGGAGGATCACTATGAGTCTGACCTTGCACCAAATATAGAAATGAAAAGTAAAAATAAAGCATGCTAGAAAATTTTACTAAATGAAAGTACACTTTTGATACATTGTCCACTGTAACTGCTGTTAGTGTTATTTTAAACATCAAATACTTGTAGTAGCAAATCATTAATATTTATTATTAAATGATTAGTTAAATTTGCTATAACCAAACTACAAAACAAATTAAAAAATTATGTAAGATCACATAACTAAGCATGAGAAATACCAATAATGTGTACTTTAATATAGTCCAAGTTACATATATTTCTATTTATTATTGTATTTATATCATATATTACCAATTCAAGTCTATTATCATTAAGTCAAAACAGTAGACAACCTATTGAAAACAAAAGAATATAATTTCTGACCAAAGATTTTAAAAATTATTAAAAATAATTATTTTACTGTTGAGATTTAAATTCATGGCCTAGGAACCCAAGTACAAGAGTACCTCAACACTGAATTAGAATGTAAGCCAAGAAAATTACAAAACAAAACAGAAAATATGTAGGGAAAGGATGGGCACACAAGCCATGTACATAATGGAGTTTTTATTGTATTTATTTATTTAGTTATTTATTTAGTACAGAGTCTCACTACACAGCTCTGACTCATAGCGATCCTCCTGACTGAGCTTCCCCAGCTCTGAGATTATAGGCACGCATTACCACACCTGGTTTCCCCAGCTAGCCATGGTTGCACAGCATGCGGTACTGGTGATAGAAGCAGGGTCCTTACCCTTTCCAGGCAGGCACTTAGACTACTGACCTATCTCCCCAGCCCCAATACAGGTTTTAGAATAAGGAAAATGAGCAGATGGACAATAGAGAGTGCTATAACTTTAAAAACGTAAAAACTAACTTCCCTACAATGAAGAAATGGTTGAATCTGCAAATTAAAAGTGTTCACTAAATTCCAGTCAGAATTAATGGAACCTAGACCTATACTTATTCTGGCAAAACTCCTGAACTCTATAGATTAAAAAAATTTGTAGTGTACTACACAGAGGTCTGAAGTTATACAGAAAAGGAAATATTTTTTTCTTCACTGTCCCTGAACATTGAAAGAGAATGTAATATATACTTACGAGAAATGGATGTCAATCCAGAATCTTCTACACCTATGATAGCTTTCACTTGACAGTGACATATTAGATAATATATAAATCTTCATAAGGTATATCGACTTCACATTCAATAAGATCTCAGGCTAGAGAAGACCACAATGACAGAGCACTTACCTGGCATTCACAAGACTTTTGATTTAACAGCACTGAAATAATGAATGAAACAACCTTTATCTAAGAAAAACTCTTAGGAAACAGGGAGTGAATAAAAGCAGTGATTTCCCAGAAAAGAGGAGATAAGAAAACACAGCCAGGAGATTAATGATAAGCATATGGCAACTGGAAAGGCATAATCTGTCCTAGTCCTTAAGAAAGATGACATAGACGAGTAAATGCTCTAAATAACCAAAGTGAGATTGGACCAGTAGAAGTACAGGAGCAAAGTGATTACTTTCCACAATTTCATCTCTTGAAGAACATAAAAATATTTTCCAAGTTCTTATTTTCTTTACTGAAGAGAAAGAGTGGAAGAAAATTGAGATTGATAAATAGTTAGTAATTGACTTTTTACACAGCTGTTTGGCTATGCTATGGCCAGTAGTGTTAATAAAAGAACTATAATCAGCAGTAGAAAACAAGATAGAGAACTTCCAAACAAATGAGTCATAGGAAAAAGAAAAGAAGAAAAAAATAATGGAGGGAAATAAACAGCAAACAACAATACAAGAGATGAAATGAAACTGAGCACTGTATTTGTCAAGGCAAGTGCAAATGTAAAGCCTCTGCTGATGGAGAGCCCCACCGTGCTTATGGCTCATCAAATTTGCTACTAGAGGGGAATAGGAAATAAAGCCTGAATGGATTCCAGGGAAAGTAGAGAAACATTGGAATGTTAATGTTGTTTAATATTTGATAAGATATTTCAGAGAATCTATTTTTCCTAATTTTTTTTTTTTTTTTTGCAAAAACCTGCTAAAATATACTGGTGATCAAACCAGGGTCCTTGTGCTTGCCATGTAGGTGCTTGTACAGCCAGGCTTTCTCCCCACGAACGTTTTACAAATATACACTTTCTGTTAGTCATAGGCTCTCTCCTACAATTTCCTTCTGAGTCTGGAAAGAGTTCCACGAGAAGAAACACATGAGTTAATTAATATTCCACCATATAATGTCCATTTACAGTCTGAGGATTGAATGGAGAACATAGAGTCCACTGTCGTTAAAATCATAAATCAGATTTCTCATATTTATTCAAACAAAATGATTATATATTCTTCAAATATATCTTACAATACTCTAGATTCTTGCTTTGAAATGTTAGTTCATCCACAAAGTATAAAATTGAATCAAAATATGTAGTTGTTAAAATTAGGCATTTGAAGACTTCAGGAATGAAAAGGAGACTTTGGGAAGGAAGAACACATAAATATGATTTTTATGCTCAGTATCCTTAAGTTTTAACTTTAATTTGGAAGTTATGTGACATGTGACAAACTCAAAATGTTCAAAACACTGTTATCTGCTGTGCACAAGAAACATAATAAATAATTGCAAAATTGCAAGTTATTAATATCCTTTAGTTGCAAATTTCACTGCATATTCATATCTCATGAATTGATAATGGATCATCACCTTGTAAAAATCTCAGTTCTTGTGTAAAGTGTGTTTGTCAAAGGGCTGGGGAAAAAAGAAGCTATATGATAGAGCTAGTTTAAATATTTCAGTAGAATTAAAATAAGCCCATATTTAACCTTTATGTTCACATGCATGAATATCATTTTTTGAGAATTTTTGCAACTTTTTTCTTCTGTTGAAAACACATATTGGCTGACATATTAAGATATATATTTTATAAAATATCTGACTATTCTCTTTGATGTCCCAAAAGCTTTAAAGTTGGTCTTTTTTTCCCCTTAACTTACATCTCTTATAAAGGAACTAACTCTGATCTTCTTATCTCTGTAGGGAAACTGGCAGTGAAGTGCAAATCTGAACTTCTGAAAATGTTTCTCACTCTAGAAGTATTATTACAAGTTACTGCCTCCTAGGAGTTCATGAAAGGTGGCAGAAATCACTGAGAGATTATAGATCAATAAAACATTAACCGTTATCTGTATATGGGCACAATATTAAAGCATTCTATAGCAAGACCATTGACACATTTTATATCAAAATAAATCATGGAGCCAATGTCTTTTCTCACAGACGTGGGCCTGAGAATCAAATAGTCTCAGACTTCCTAACTTATTTCCCTCTCCACTCCACATACATGGAAGATTTAGCTTAAGTTGCTTTAGAGAGAAATGCAAGATAATTGCTACCTACAAAGATGCAGGCCAAATAGTGTTCAGTACATATTGGTAGAATGGTATAATTTATTAAATCACTTTGGTTCTAGTTATTTAGAGAATATTTATTTTGCTGTAGTCATTTAAAATGATCATATCCTTCTTACTGCTGCCATTTTTAAAACAAATACAAATTGTCACAATTGTTATATTAAATTGCTTGTTTTCTGATGAATCAACAAGCACCAGTTTTATTTTTAATTCATATTCATTTCAGATTATAACTTTTAAGTAAATATCTCCCTTCTTTTCTCTGATGTTTCTACTACTTTCCAATTACTCCTTTCCTAGGAGTTGTTGTGAAATAAATTGTTTCATACTATTCCTTTGTTATCATTTTTAATTCCTGAGCAAAACTGTTAGATACAGAATATTTCTTAAAAAAAAAAAAAAAAAGGTCTATGTGGAGCAAGAGAGATAGCTCAGGGGCACAAGTGCCTGCCTGGCGAGTGCAAGGTCTTGAGTTCTATCCCCAGTTCCACAAAACAAACAAACAAACAAACAAACAATAAAATAAATAAATAAATAAAATTTTAAAATAATTAAAATAAAAAGGCCTATGTAATTATTTTATTCACTTTGAGTGTACAGTAGGAGCTTTAATTTAGTTTCTTAGTCTGTTCAGGGAGTTAGAATATTCTCACTTAAATGGTATTTAACATAGTTTAGGCAAACATCTACAGATGTGCAGAAACCAGTGAAGGTCCGCTCAGTCTCTTGTGCATCCTTGTTATGATTCCTATTGAGACATCCCACAAAACTTCTTGTGCTTAGCCTCCTTAGCTGGCTTGATGTTGGAAGGTGAGGTCTTATTGACACAAGCCAGCAAAGGTTTAACTTGGCAGGATTTATCTACATGCCTCGTCTTTTTTTTTTTTTTTTTTTTTTTTTTCTTTCCTTTTGCATGCTGTCCGGGGTATGCCTGAAATCATTGTTCTCCTCTGACCTCTGACCTTCTATGATGTCAGCCTATCTTGGAGTCAGGCAACTCTCGACTGAAATCTCTATAGACTGTGAGCTAAAATAAACCACTTTCCCTTTCAGTGGGTGTCAGATATTTTGTATGAGCCAAACATATAAGCAAACAAAAACAACTATCAGACAATTCCCTTTCCTATGTAATAGAGTCCATTATTTTCCTTATTTTTCTAGTAAGTTATGCATTTCTATGTCTCTCTTCACAGTAGGTATTTCACATAACAAAATAGAAGGTCTTTTCCATCCTAAATATTATTTTTATTCTACATTCTAGTTTTAAAAAAATGGAAGACTCCAAACGTGGGATGATTCAAGTAATGCTTTTTAGAGAAAATGTTCTTTACTTACAGTCCAAGTCACTGTAGATCCATAATTGTAGTTTAATTTTTTTAAATTAAATTAAATGTTGTATGTATGTATGTATGTATGTTATGGCTGGCTCAGCCTGTGCTGGGGGTGGGGCTGGTGTAGCATGTGGTGCCAGGGATCGAGCCATGGTCCCTGTGGTTGCCTAAGCTTGCTTAAACAGGCACTTTAGAGCATTGAGCTATCTCACCAGCCCTAAAATTTGGCATCTTGTACAGAATTCATTGTCTAAAAATAGGGTAGTTTAACCTTTGTTGAGCTTGAGATATTGAAAGATATTCTACATCATGTGCATGTAAAGATAGATGACAATTTTTATGTAAAGTTTTCCCAGATTCTATTGTCCATATATAGTTTCCTCTTGAACAAGTGCCTGGTAAGTGCAAGGCAAAGAGAGCATTCCTGAAAATTATGGATATAAAAATGCTATTTAAGTTCTGGTATCCTAACAGTTATTTTATTAGTCATAAAGCATGGCACTTGTTAGTCTTTTAAAAGAGAAAACATTATAGATTATGATATTATTTTTAGATGAAATTGTGACACATTGAAGAAAACTAGCAGATATTTTGCATAAATTTACCAACTTTAAGTGAATGTGTATTTTCTTTATTTCCTTGTTTCTGAGACAGAGTACCTTGTGTGGACTACATAAGACTTTGACATCACTGTGTAGCCCATGTTGGCCTCAAACTTGCTTTCTAATTCTCTCAGCTTCCTCAACGTGAGGATTATAAGCAAACACTACCATAGCAAGATTGAAAACAATACCATAGCAAGATTCAGTGAAAGTTTTAATAATATACTTAATCAAATTATAACATAAAATAATATTATTTTACTTACTGATTTTTATTTTTACATTAAAAATGTTTAACTATTTCACATTCCACATTATCAAAAACTAGAAAAACATCCACACCCAAACTTAATATGTCTGAGTAATAATATCTGTTATGGTTTGTGTCTAGCTGTCCCCTCAAAGCCTCATGCAGTTATAGTTTGACTTGTAGAGTTTGTGATTAATTCATGATCCACTGGGATTATGGGTATGAGTATTGCTGGGATTATGGATGTGAGTACCAGACGGAATGGAATTTAAGGGAGACAGACTTGCTCTCTATAGCCATTGTTGCTGCTACTGCTCCATTTTGATTTTACTGTTTGCTACTGCCATGAAAGGTTTCTTTCTTCCATGTGCTGATCTGCCTTAGAGCTAGGTGAGTATGGGATAAAACCTCCAGTAACTGTGAGCTAAATTAACCTTTCCTTCCCTCATTTTGGATGTTTGGTAATTGTCCAAACAAGGAGAGAAGAGTGAGACAGAATTTAATGCTAGAAGAGTGGCCTTGTTGGTAGGATTATTCCTGACAATGTGGATTAAGAGCTTTTGGGAATGGCTTATAGGAGATAAGAAAGGTGTGGAGGGGAACAGGGAGATAGCTCAGGAATACAAGTGCCAGGTGAAAGGTCTTGAGTTTGATCCCTGGTTCCACACACAAAAAAGAAGAAGCAAATAAACAGAAAGGGGGCCCCGGCAGGATGGCTCAGTGGTCTAAAGCGCCTGCAGGTGGCTGCAGGTTCAATCCCCGGAACCACATGCTGCGTCAGCCCTGCCCTCAGGGCAGGCTGAGCTGGCCATAAAAATAAACAAACAAAGAAACAAAAAGGTCTGGAGATGTCGTCTATGGGTGAAGTGCTGGAACAGCTTTATCTGTTCTGTATGGAAGATTATGATCAGAGTTCAGAGCAGAAGGCTGATAGAAATCCTACCTATAAAAACTAGGCTGAGGAGGTGTTAATGGTTTGTGTATAGGTGTTCCCTGAAAGCCTCATGTAGTTATGGGGAAGCTTTTGTAATGTGTATTTGATTACTGTATGTGTGGGTAACTCAAGTTACCTGCTTGAGCTGTTGTTACTTTCTTCTGCTCCCTTGTTCTTTGCCTGTCTCCATGAACGGCTGCTGTCTGCCATGTACTGCTCTGCCTTGGAACCAACTGAATATGGACTGAAACCTCCAGTAACTGTGAGCTAAGTAAACCTTTCTTTCCCTAATTTGAGTATCATGTATTTGTACCAGCAACAAGTGAAGAGTAACTAAGACAGGAGGATTCTGCTGGGAAGAAGGATTGCATTAGTTGTTGGACTCTGAGTCATTTGGTTATGGTGAAGCAGACAGTTTCTCTGCATTTTCCTTGTGTCCAGAGACTTTGGAAGGCAGCTCTGCTCACCACTGTACCACCAATGCAGGCTGTCCAGATATTTTGCCTGAGACTGAGATTAAGCATGGAGGGCAGATTAAACTTCAAAAGAAATTTCAAAGCAGCCAAATATTGAGGTAGTAGTATGGCTATTGTTGGAGATTTTTTAGTCAGATCTATGTTGAGAATCAAGAGCCAAGAGCCCAAAGGATGATTTGCAATGTTGAGTTTGTTGATAAAAGAAGCTCCAATAAAACTGTGGAATGTAAAGATAGGTCTGAAATCTTCAATGCCAAGAAAGAACAAGAGAAGGATGGTCTAAGGGCATCACTTAAAGCAGCAGGTCTCTACCCTTTGTAGCATCAGAATTACAAGTGTGAGGGATTTTGCCTTAATGGGAAAGACACGGAGTCCATGTTGTAGAATAGCAGCAGCAGCCACACCAGATTTTGGAATGGCACTGACATAGGGAATTTATTCCTCAGAATCAGAGTGTTCAGCAATCCAGGCACTCTACCCCAACAGTCAAGAGAGAAGAAAGCCTGGTTACTGCTTCAGCTGGCAGCATACCTTGGCATCATCCACGTGGCTTTGACTTTGGGTGCATTCAGAATGCAGAAGTTCTGAGATTAAGAAGGCTTCCACCTATATTTCAGAAGTAGGCCTGGGAGGCCAGGCAGGGTGCCCTTAGAGATAAGTGTGTAAAGCTGTGAGTGAGAAGCCTATTTAGAGGTAACCCTAGAAATTTGAAAAGCCAGGAATATGAACCACCTAAAGGAAATTGTAAAGAAGGAAAAAAGCTGGCCTAAGAGAAAAGCCATGGGAGCTATGACCACCAAAATTGACATAGCAGAACCACATGGAGCTCACAAATTGCCACAGATTGCTCTAAATGTTCCACAATGAACTATAGGGTGTAATGTTCTTCCTTCTGGATTTTGGACTAGTTTTGGTCCCCGTGCTTGGTAAACTACTATGTGTAGTTTTTCTTGTGCCACTGAACCTAAGAAATGTTTAACTTTTCATTTGTACAGGCATTCACAGCTAAGAGTTTGCCTTTGATCTTTGGGGAGACTTGAGACTTGACTTAGACTTTTCAGCAATGCTAAAACTGTTGGGACATTCGTACATCTTAGAGATGGACTGAAATGCCTTTTGCATAAAGGGATGTGCATGAGTCTTTGAGGCCCAGGAGCAGAATGTTATGGTTTGTGGCTAGTTGTCTCCCCAAAGTCTCATGCAGTCGTGGCTCGGACTTTGAGTTTCTGCTTAACTAATGATTCATTGGGATTATGCATGTAAGTACCTCTGAGATTATGAGTGTGAGCACTGCACCTAGCCTGATACAGATGGCCTAAATGCAACTTAAGGGAGAAAAACTTGCTTTCTGAAGCCACTATTTCTGCTACTCTTCCATTTTGCTCTTGCTTTTTGCCACTGCCATGAAAGGTGGCTCTCTGTCATGTGCCACTATGGTGGCTCTCTGTCATGTGCCACTCTGCTTTTGAGCTAGTTGAATGTGTACTAAAATTTCCAGTAGCTGTGAGCTAAATAAATATTTCCTTTCTTCATTTGGGTGTTGTATATTTTTCCTAGCAATGAGGAAAGAATTAGCTGAGACAATATCTTTCTTTTTTTGCTAAGTATATAACAACAGTTGGTTTATGATGTAATAAAATTCTTCTGAGTACTTTTTTAAAAATGATGCTCATACTTAACTCCTTGCAAATGTTAACCACCAGTGGTCAACACATTCATAAGTTTACATTTATCCAATGAATAGGATTTATATTTTCATGTCTTTACTTCGTAAGACCATATGTGTGTTTTGTCTATATATGTATGTATGTATGTGTGTATATATACATATATATATCTACATGTTATATTTTAATTCTGAAAATGGAAAACAGAGTTTTGAACCATTTCTATTTTTTAAACTTCTGAAAAATGAGAAATTAATTGTATTAGGACCTGTAATTTTAATCATGAGTCAGCTATGAATAATTGCTATTTTATCACAGTGAAGGATATTCTCGAAGTCCTGGACTTAATGACTGTTCATCAGTGATGAAGGTGACTGAAATAAATGAATGGTGGGATGCTATACTTTATATCTAGTTGTTCCCCCAAAGCCTCATGCAATCATGAGGTGGGGACTTCTAGAGTTTGAGACTTGACTATGATCCACCGGGATTATGTGTTTTAGTACTGATGAGATTATGGGTCTGCGAACTGCTGGGAATTATAGGTGTGGCCTGAGGCAGACAGGCTAAGGCAGAGAGCCTGATGTAATATAAAGAGAGACAGAGAGACAGACCCAGGTGGTTGCTCTCTGCTCCCCTGGTTATTCTGTTGCCTCTGTCACTATTGTTGATGTTCTACTGCCTTGAACTGCTGCTCTTTGTCATGCGCCACTCAGCCTTGGAACAAGCCGAATATAGACTAAAACCTCCATTAACTGTGAGCTAAATAAATCTTTCCTTCTTTCATTTTGAGTGCTGGGTATTTGGCCCATCAGCAAGTAAAAAGTAACTAAAACATCGGAACATTAATGGATCCTTAAGGAGAAACTTTAAACGTGAAAACTGATTGGTAATGTTGCAAATGTATAAAACTTCAGAAAGCACCAAAACAAATATATTTTACAAGATATGTCTTTGTCTAATATTTTGATGTCATAATGTGAATTTGTCTTTTAACTCCCTTTCTGTCTTATTCTTCTCCCTCTCTTCTTTGGTTCACTCATAATTTTTAATATTTATTTTGTCTATAACTTAAAACTTCACATATCAAAGTTACTCTTTGTCATAACACACTCACGGGGGCTGGGGAGATAGCTCCATGACACGAGTGCCTGCTGGGCAAAAGCAAGGTCATGAGTTCGAACCCTGGTCCTGCCAAAAAAAATAATGATAAAATAAAAACTAAAAAATATATATTACTTATATTTAATACTAGATAACTAATCTTTCAGTGCAGTTCAGTTTGGCCTGAATGCATAGAAATGCAGTCCCTAAATTAAAATCTTACTAAGCACCCTAGTTATATTATTATAGTATTATTTTTCAGGGGATAGCATCATTAAAAATGTTACTTTGAATATATAAATTAACTCTCTAGGTTGCATATTAATACATTATTCAGGTGAAATAGCTTTTATACCACTTAAAAACTAAAACATGTCCTGAATTTATGTCATCATTATGTGATTGTGGTTGCCTCTACTATGACCTTTAGATATGATTACTTTGCAAATGTGTAATTTCACTGAAACAGCATCTTTGAATACTGAATCTTAAAAGCCAATACTTTTCTTTTTATGACCTACTTTTTAGATAACAATGTGACACATGGGAAGCGTACATTGATAACTGAGGATCTTTGCTGAACTTTAGGACAAGAAGAACTAAATTGGGTCTCCAGGTGCTAATGATTGGCAAATTGAGAGACAATTTCATACATTAAAATGATTGAGCATGCAAACTTTTTAGACCTGGAATGAAGAAAGCAATGTTAGCAATTGACAGGGAAAAGGAAGAAAAAATTTGGACATGAAATAAATTGAGAATTTATGAATTAAATTGAGAATGGTAATAGTCTCAGACTTGAGACATTTTGGATATCAAAGCTATCTAATTCAAAGTCTTAAAATAAAAGTAATTCTACCTTCTGTTCAGCCTAATAATGCCCTTGTGATAACTTGCTTGCTAAAATACATCAAAGCATTTTTATAAACAGTTGTAGCTCAATCAAAATCATCATAAATGATCACATTAATGCTCACCAGAGTAAAAATAATGAGGAATCTTGTGTTTCATCTTTTTACTTTTGAATAAGTTAACTTATTTTAGTAGTATGTCTTAAAATGTATATATTCAATTTATCCTACTAAATGCATGCTATTTATATTCGGCTAGGGAAGTTATGAGATCAGATTACATAATTTATACAAAATGAATTTGAGACCATATAAGGCATTATACAAATGGAAGTGATTATGATTGCAATCAGTTTAAATATTGAGAATAGCTGCTGTAAACTGGTTCCAAAAGTGATAATCAGTCTGTCAGTCAACTCCACTTATTACATGAGAACGTATATAATATTATATTTTGCCAATTTGTGAGACAGAAAGGAAGTGAGGATATGAGGTCTGCATTTTTTGGATGATTTTAAAATTTTAAAGGAATATATGATAATATAAAACTAATATTAAAAATAATATATTCACATTACATATGAGTTTCCAAGCATAGAAAGTGTGACAATTAGTGCAAAAGGGACATTATAAAAATTGTAAGAAAAAAATAAGAACAGCAAAATAAGTACAATAAAGTGAGCCAAAGTTTTAATATAGATAAGCATAAAGATATAAAACATGTAGGTTGGTCAGCTTAACATATAGGAGCAATTTCTCACACCATAATTATAAGCCTGTCTGAATAATAAATTTCATATAATTAACAGGCGCACACTCTGCCTGCATCACCTCCTTCTTTCCTTCCTTCTTCCATTCCTCTCACTCCCTTCTTGTGCCTCTGTATCTCCATCCATCCCGCTCCTCCACTGTTTCTCTTCTTTATGTTTTTATTGGCTCTTTAATTTGATCTTTAATGTGAGAGACAATTTTTAGACATGACTTATCACACAATTCTACTAAGCATAAAGTTTGTAGTTGTGGGTGACTTTGAAAAATCACTATGTAGCCAAAACTGGTCTCAAACTTTAAGCCATCTTCCTGCCTCAGCCTTCTAAGGTCTGCAATTCTTAACTATGCCATCATACCTAGGTCGTTTCTTTTAATAGTTTTCTTCTCTCATTTATTCTACGTAAATATTTTATCAATTATATTGAAAGTTTTTTTTAATTTCTCAATAATTTGTTACGTAAAAAACTTCTTCCCAGGTATTTTATTTATGTATTTTTGGTGAAACAGGCTCTTATGCTTGCCAGGCAAGCCCTTATTCTACTGAGCTATTTCCCCAGCCCTTCCCCTGTATTTTATTTTATTTTTTTATTTTTATTTTATTTATTTATTTATTTATTTATTTATTTATTTATTTATTTTTGTCTTTTGGAGACAGGGTCTCACTATGCAGTTGAGGCTGGCCTTGAGCTCACTTTTGTAGCCCAGGCTGGTCTCGAACTCGCATCGATCCTCCTGCCTCAGCCTCCCGAGTGCTGGGATTACAGGCGTGCGCCACCACACCTGGCTTTCCCCTGTATTTTAAAACTAATATTAAACAGTTTGAATATCTACTCTTAATTAAAAATAAAAGGATAATTTTCTCTATTTTTATTTTATATACTAGTACAAATAGTTTTAATTTTTACCATTTAAAAATTTTCTAACTATATAATTTAAATAACTTTTCCCTTCTTTTTGTAGCTGAAATGCATAGAAGTCAAATTTCATCATTTTAAGGTTGATTGTAAATCGTACCTAAAAAATTAAATAGTTGTTGCTATGTTGTGAAGTATGTTAATCATAGATATAAGTCAGATGTGAATGAAGAAAAGGGAGCGAAGGTCACTTAGCAGGTTCTCATAGTGGGATTCTGAGCTCTTTGAGCCTGTGGAGAAGTGGAGCAAAGGTTGATACAATTGCTGTTAAGGTTCTAGAAAATCCTTAAGGGAAGGAAACTGTGTGTTCATGGTCATCAGATACTTTTACACGATCAGAATTGGCCATAGAGAAAAGTGTAGAATATTTCTAATGTTTCTCCTTAGAATCAATCTGCATCATACCCGTCCCAATATGGAATGTTGGAGAGAAAATATGGGCGAAGGGGTGGGGAAGACATATAGAAACAATCGTGTAGAAGTACACTATGAAGATAGACAAAATATTAAATACATTTTGTAAAAGATGACTTGTTATTCTGACTAGAACAGTAAGTATAGAAATGATGATTTAAGTATACAGTGTTTCAAAAGTAAGCCTTTAGTGTTAGAGGAAAAAAAAAAATTTCCAGGGACAAATGACTAGTCAAAAAGTTTTATGTATAGCTGGAATTCATGACATAGAAAGAAATAACAAGGAATAAAATTAAATTCGTGTAGCAACAGGAAGAGAACATAAAAGCAGAAGAAACAAAAACATCTCTCAGTAAATTGCTAAGAAGAACTGTCTTCTACAAGTGCAATTAGAAAGGTTTTAAAAGCATTTGAAGCTTTATTGCCTGCCATGTATATCATATGTTAAGGTGAATACTAGCTCCACCGCCCAAGGATGTACATGCACGAATCACCAGAGTCTGGGAATATGAGCACACATAACAAGGGAAGTTTTGCCTATATGGAAAACAATCCTTAGATAGGCTGTATCTTCATTTAGCCAAAATACTGGGTAGCTTAAGTAAGAGAAGCGTATGTCCTGTCCATCTGGAGGCTCAAAGCCGAGTGCAGGAGGCCAGTACGCTAGCATTCTGGTGAGGATGCTTTTTCCTCTTGCTGGTCTTTACTTCCTCATGTGGTCAATGTTCTGGGGAGTACACGTGGGAAGAGAATTCCTGGTCCTTGCAGTTCTTCTGAGGATGTCAGTCCTAGTATATTCACATACTACTTTTGCTTTCCTATTCATACACTACACAGTAATATTTATGGACTCAGGACATTACTAACTTTGCTATAGTTTGGGTTTCTTACAGGCTTCACTGTTGATTATTTGAGAAATGCAAATCAAAACAACACTGAGGTGTCATCTTATCCCAAAAAGAATGTCTATCTATCAAAAAAAATCAATGGACAACAAATACTGGAGAGGTGGCCAGGAAAAAGGAACCCTTCTCTACTGCCAGTGGGAATGTAGACTGATACAACAACTACGGAAATCAGTGTGGAGCCTCCTGAAAAATCTAGGACTGGAAATCCCATTCAGTCCAGCTATTCCTTCTGCATACTTCCCCAAAAGAACTGAAAACATTGTACCACAATGTTGTATGTTCATCCATGTTTACAACAGCACTGTTTGTCATAGCCACGTATTCGAAGCAACTAAAATACAACTAAACCTGAAGAATGAATGAGAAAGATGTGACATTTTTATATTCTCCATTACTCAGCTATAAAGGAAAACAAACTCATCCAGGTAACTGGGTGCAACTAGAAGCTATACTGATAAGTGAAATAAATCAGAGCCAAATATGTAAGCATAATATTGTCTCCCAAATGTAATAACCCAAAAGAAGCAATGAAACCTGGAAGGTATAACAGATATAGCAAAAATAGAAAGAAATGGAACTTAAAAATTAAACAACAAAGAGAAAGGAGAAAACATAAGAAAAAGGTAGGGGAAAGAAATGAAACAAGCCTATACACAGGATGGCTGAAGTGATTATACTAAGAATTTCCATCAGCTTTTTGAAAATAATAGTTAATGTGTAGAATTTTCATCTTGACTAACTCTGTATGCTGATATCTGGGATCAAAGCAACTACAACAAGACAGCAATGTATAATACAAAAACCAGGCTTGAATACCTCTCATCTTGGTGTTCTAAATGTGTACCATTTCTAATGAAATATCAATTATCACTATACTCTCTTTATTTAAATATTTACAAATATTTAAATATTTTAAAAAAAGAATTTTAAGAAGAAGCAAGAACAAAACTTCTAAGATTTCTTGAAAGTAAGCAGTAATATGCAATCATATGTCCAATCTTACATAAGTATATCTAATAATCTGAGCAACAGATTTGACAATAAAATACATAATATATAAACCATTGTTAATTAGCTATTCTTGTTTTAAAAATTTATAACACATTTAATGTTGTATGCTACCCTGTTTCTACCTTTGTTTCTGATCTTTGTTCTTGCCTTTGTTTTTACTTTTCAAAATGAAATAAAAATAATAAGACTGGGCATGGTGGCGCGCATCTGTAATCCCAGCGCTTGGGAGGTACAAACAGGAGGATCACTATGACTCAGTAGTGAGACCCTAAAAAAATAAAAATAAAAATAATAAATCTTGCATATGTTGGTCTCGTTTATTTCACTTATGAGTATACATTCAAGATACATCCATTTATATATGAAGTCTTCTAGTTTATCATACCTTATAGCTGAGTAATATTCCATTTTATGAAAATAGCACATCTTTTTCAACCATTCTTCAAATGATGGGCATTTTGGTTGTATCCAGGATTTGGCTATCACAAATTGTGCTGCTATGAGCATAGATGCACAGATATCACTATGATATGATGTTTTCAGTTCTTCTGGGAAAATTCCCAGTAGAGGGATAGATGGATTGAATGGGATTTCCAGTTCTAGTTTTTTAAGGAGCCTCCACACTGCTTTCCATAATGGTTGCACCAGTCTGCATTCCCATCAGCAGCGGAGAAGTGTTCCTTTTTCCTCACAGCTCCTCCAACATTTGTTGTTAGTTGATTTCTTTATGGTAGCCATTCTTTTTGGGATGAGATAGTATCTAAGTGTTTCAGTTTTCATTTCATGAATGTCTAGTGACGTGGAGTATTTGAAATAAATAAATAAATAAATAAATAAATAAATAAATAAATAAATAAATAAATAAATAAGTTTTGGGTGGTACCAGGAATCAATCTCAGGACCTTGCATTTTCTGCATCCTAAACCCCTATTTTTTTTTTTTTTTTTTTTTGGAAGATAGACCTCAATACAAAATTCACTTGGAAGAGAAAAAAATTAATATTTATTGAAAGTGTTAATATTTAATTGTTTGATCAGTCTTACATACCTATGTCTGTTGATCTAAACGGATTTGATGATGAAAATATATAATGCCGCCATTGTTAAGTTTTTCTTGTTTTGAAATTCTGTAGTATAAGTACTCTTACTTGTTACTGTTTTTTCTATCTTTGTTTCTATTTTAACTCTAAAATAAAATTAAATCTATAAAAAAAAATAACAAAAAAAAAATAAAAGCTTGGTCCTCAGAGTGTACTCTGAAGAAGTCATGGAGACTTCAGGTAAATCAGTAAAGATCTACCTGATGAGGTCTCCCGTCCAGTCAGGGACTGACTTGGAGGGGGCCATGGGCCAGTGGCCCCTTCTTTTTCCACTCTGTTGCTTCCTGACCTTGGGGCAATGTCTTTCTACCTTGTACTTTCATGGTGATGAGCTATCCTCACAGCAGGATCCAACAATAAGGCCAAAAAATTGTAGACCAGAACCTCCAAAATGAGAGCTAGAACAAACATTTTTCACTTTAATTAGTTAATTATCTCAGGTATTTATAACAGTGACAGGAACCTAACAGCTGTTATGGCATCATTTAATCCTAATTACTTCCTAAATGCCTCATGTTGAACTATAAATATGTTGGGAAGTAGGGATTTGATTTTTTATTTTGTACAATGGCATTAGCTTGTTCATGACATAGATTAGCTTTGATTACTTGAAATCACAAGCGTCCTAAAATAAAGCAATTAAACTACAGTCAGAAAAATTAGGTTTTTATAGCATAGCAATAGGGTGATCTTTGAATACAGCAGCCATCAGCCAAAGAATGTAGGCAGCCTGTAGAAACTGGAAACATTAGGGAATGACATTCTCCTCTGAATCTCCTGAGAACAAAGTACGTGCATCATGTTAGGAAAAGGAACATGATACAAGTGGCACATGAGAAAAGGAACTCACGGTCCATCTACTTGGTGACAGGATCCCCCATATTCCTGGGAAGAGGTTCATGATCAGTGCTTTATGAAACAAAAAGTGAATTCCAATGAAATCAGCCATAATGTGACAATTAAAAAATTAAGTGGCAGACTGGGCGCGGTGGCGCATGCCTGTAATCCCAGCACTTGGGAGGCTGGGGCAGGAGGATTAGTGTGAGTTTGCGACCAGTGTGGGCTACAAAAGTGACCTCAAGGTTAGTCTGAATTGTCTGAATTGCATAGCAAGACCCTGTCTCAAGAAGACCAAAAAAAAAAAAAAAAAAAAAAAGTGGCAGAAAAATAAGGAGACAGGAGTCTGTAAACTGGTTCTACGTCTAATTTAATAGGATTCACTCCACAGTTCCTGTTAGTATATAAGAGAATCCATAAGCAAGAAGATAACACAGTGATATTTGAAAACACAACAAATTTAAGAAACTTAATGATGAGCAACAGAAGAGAAACAACTTCTCCTCTAGACAATTTGTAGTGAGAAAGGAGTCCATCAAAGGTCAAAGAAAAACAAAATAATAAGATGGATTAACAACGAAGTCTTTATTCATTCATTTTGTAACACTGACAAGAAAATTTGCACTGGTCATAACAAATGCCAAAGTACAATAAGAAGATAATTTCAACATTATGGATGAAAATGACTGGCAGCTACTTATACTTCATAGCATAGCACCATTCTAAGATAAAGGCAGCATTTAAATATTGTTGACAAAGACAAAAAGAATATAATATTCACACAGTAGCTCAAAGAGAAATTACTGAGGGCATTCTTCACCACAGAAAATAAGTCTAGAAAGCAGAAATATAAAATCAACAAGCGAGCAGGAAGAAAAATAAGAACCAATTATTTCGTTTTATAGTATCTGTGATGGTTTATGTCTAGTTGTCTCCCCAAAGCCTCATACAGTCATGGTGTGGGCTTCTACAGTTTATGATTAACTCACGATTCACTGGAATTATGTGTGTGCATGCTGATGGGATTATGGATGTGAGTGTTGCTGGATTATAGATGTGAGCACTACACACAGCCAGGTGAATAAGGTAAATGCAACAAAAGGGAAACAGACTCTCTCTGAAGCCATTGTTGTAGCTGCTATTGCCCTTTTGATCTCTGCTCTTTGCCATCACCATGAACTCTGCCATGTGCCACTCTGCCTTGGAGTATGGACTGAAATCTCCACTGATGGGAGCTACGTAAACTTTTCCTTCCTTCATTTTGAGTGTTGGGCATTTATCCCAGCAATGAGAGAAGCGTAACTGACACAGTACCTGGAACAATAAATAATTAATCATTGGTTATTAAACATGAAATGAAGTCTTTGTCAAGAATATGAGTGTATTAGATACGTTTTACTCATTGCTGAGACAAATACCCGACACTCAAAATGAAGGAAGGAAAGGTTTATTTAGCTCACAGTTACTGGAGGTTTCAGTCCATGTTTGGCTGGCCCAAGGCTGAGAGGAACAGAGCAGAGAGCATCCAATTCATGGCGGCGGAACAGCAACAAAATGGCGGCAGAGGTAGCCAACCAAACACGGCAGCAGAGCAACAGCAACAGCCCTCGTCTGTCTCTCTGTCTCTCTTTATACTCCTATCAGGCTCTCCGCCTTAGGATATCCGCCCTAGACTACACCCATAGTCTCAGCCTTACTCAGACCGATCATCCTATCAGTACTAAAACCCATAATCCCAGGGATCATGGATCAAGTCTCACATTCTAGAAGTTCCTGCCCAATGACTACATGAGGCTTTGGGGGGACAACTAGGTATAAACCATAACAATGAGACAAGATGGAAAACTGTTTAATGGAGTTTGAAGGCTTTTATTCTTAGGGGCAAGACACTAGCATTCTATAAACCTTATTAAACAAAAAGTTTTTAGAATGGAATACTAGAAGTACTACACATACTTGAAAAGCTATTTTGGCAAAGTATGATAGCAGGAAAAATAAAAGCCTGTGATTAGTAAAGTATACATACAAAATATGAATAAAATCATGATTAAAATATACAGTGATATGTTATAAACAAATTCAAACAGTCTTAGCTTTCACAGTAACTAGAAATTTTTTGAGCTCTATTTAATGGTAGAAATTCTCTACCTGTACTGAAGAAAGGAGCTTGATGATATTTTTAAATGACACACCTAGAAGCAAGAGGCATGAATGCAGCAGACAAATGCCAGCAAATGAACTATAATATGTGTAATATTTTGGATATAATAGCCAGTCAGTGATAAGAAGAAATTGTTAGAAGATAAAAACAATTCTAACTTCATATGCATGTAGAAATATGACTGTAAATTTTATAAAGCAAACTGATTTTAAGGAAACATTAAATAATTTGGCAATCCTTATGAAATTTCTTAGCAAAAAGAGTGATGGAAAAAGTATTTTAAATTTTAATAACATTATGAGCTACTTGATTTATATGATGTACACATTCAGTTAACCAGCCTAGAATATTTACAAGATACTAAATTTACCTATCACTGTTTCTAAATGTGACAGGAGTTATCCAACCCAAACTTAGACACACCTTAACTATTTATTGAACCTCAAAGACTATTTGTATCTCATAATTTTCCTCTCTACACACAAGTATACCTAATTATGCATATCTATGAAAGTATTCTTATCTGTTAGCAACATATTACTATGACTATATAGATTACTGTGCATTTATATATGTATAAATGTTTCTATCTATCTATCTATCTATCTAAATCTATATATATATATATATATATATATATATATATAAATGTATCTATAAATCTAAATGTATCCACCATGATGTGCTGAATAGCAACACTTGAGTCAATGATAGACCACATATTATCTGAGAGATATCCCATAAAATTTTGTTACTTAGTGTTGTTAATGCCATCTTAATTTGTGACAGCATAATCTATGATGTTCTCGAAATGACAAAATCATTTAATAACACATAGTGTATGATCATCAATAGCATCTCTAAAAAACAAACTTTTATTAAAAATCCCATTAATAAAATGGATGTATCATCAGCAAGATGTCTCAGTGCCTAAAGCATCTGCTTAAGCAGTCACAGAGACTGCGGTTCGATCTCCGGCACCACATGCTGCGACAGCCCCGCCCTCAGGGCAGGCTGAGCAGGCCAGAACATAAAAAAAATAATAATAATACAATTAAAAAATTAAAAAATAAATAAAATGGATGTATCAACAGTAATCATAATATGTCTATCATTAGATCTCTCAGAATATAATGACCCCCTTTTTTTTTTTTGTCTTTTTGAGACAGGGTCTCACTATGCAGTTCAGGCTGGCCTTGAGCTCATTTTTGTAGCCCAGGCTGGTCTCGAACTCACACTGATCCTGATGCCTCAGCCTCCCAAGTGCTGGGATTACAGGTGTGTGCCACCACACCCGGCTAATGACCCTTTGTAAATTGGAATCACAGTTTATAAGAAGAGTGTCGCATAAGTAAAATGTATACTCCTATCTCTGTAATTTTATTTCACCCTACTTGAAAACCATTTATGTTAGTTGGTTAACTAGTCCATGGATCCTGAAATAAGGCACAGAAAAATGGCAGACAACTCAATACTCACAGTAAGAAACTGGCATGAATGCTTTCATACACACCTTGGATCCTGGTCCCTCATATGGTCTTCAATCCAGAGCACAAGGTAAGAGGTCTACATGTGTGTGTGTGTGTGTGTGTGTGTGTGTGTGTGTGTGTGTGTGCTGGATCATGGTAAAGCAGAGTGGGTTTGAGGGAATTGATGGCTGTTATGCAGAGCAGGCAGAGAACTTGCTGCCTTGTCTTAAATTTGAGGTTGAGGGGATAAATTACGTCATCACCCAAAGCTGCTTGTAGCAGAAATAATATTCAGAAAGGATGTCATCAGGCCACTCATGAATGAGTGATGCCTGGCCTTTTTACAAGAAGTGAAGGAGAACAAGAATCTCAAGGAAGTGATTGCCACCATCCATCCTGTGTTCATTTATGTTGCTGAAAAACAGTATAAATAAATAGTAAATGGGATAAAATAGATGATATATCAACCATTGTTAGTCAGCTATTGTTGTTTTGAAAATCTGTAACATAGGTATTGCTACATGTCTTTATTTCTGATCTTTGTTCTTGCTTTGGTTTTACTAAATTTTCTGTTTAAGGAGATTATGGGGCTACAGAGGAAAGGGACTAAGATATATAGTGTGCCAAAGGAGAGTAACCTAGAGAGAAAACATTCTCTCAGGCTTTCACAGACAGCAAACTGGTCAAGATGGCTGACACTGACAACGGTTCTACAAAGCACTGTACATGGTTCCAAAATAAATCCTGAGGGGATTTGGCTGACCTTGAGAGACACAACAGTTACATGTTTTGTTATATAGGTCTTGTTTAAAGTTACTCTAAACCACCCAGCAGAAAAGTTTAACCACAAGGCATAAAACAGAAAGCTAGATTAGAATGCTGAGCTATAAAAGGCTTAAGTTAACAGCTTGCAACACTACCAGTTTTAACAACAACCCACTGCAATTATCAAACACTGGACTACGTATACAACTACTTGCTCTTAGTTCAGTGAGAAGAAATTTTGTTGCACCAATAATGATTTGAAAAATTATAACATCTACACCCTGTGCTCTGTATAATTAAAAGGAGGACAACAATATGCATTATTTCAAATATTAAAAATGTATTACTAATGTGTTTTGAAGCTGTCACATTGTTATACATTATTATTTCTTATTAAATAATAAAATAAATAAATTAAATTAAAGTAAACAAAAGGAAAATATGAAAAAAACAATAAATGCTAACTTTCTAACTTTCCTAGGGTTAGTTAGTATATATATATATATATTTGTGGTTCTGGGGTTCTAACTCACAACCTTGCACTTGCCAGGTGGGCACTTGTGCTACAGAGTTATTTCCCCAGCACCTAGTTAGTAGATTTTATCACAAATTTCAGATATCTGGAGATATATACATTATAATTATAATAATTATATCTATAATTGTCACAATTATAATTATTCATATAATTATTTTGTCATTTTCTGTGGTGATATTCAAAAAAATTGACACTGATTATATTTTATGATTTGAAATATTTAGTTGTGAGGCTGGCGAGATGGCTCAGAAGTCTAAAGCATCTCCTTAAGCAAGCTTAGGCAACCACAAGGACAGAGGTTCAATCCCCAGCACCACAAGCTGTGTCAGCCACTCCCCAAGAGCAGGCTGAGCCGGCCATAATTTAAAAAAAAAGAAAAAAAGAGCAGCTTCTGTGAAAAGAGGAGACTGCATATGAAACCTTTTAGGACCAGGGAGATAGCTCAGTGGAATAAGTGCTTGTCTGGCAAGTGTAAGGGCCTGAGCTCAATCCCCGGTTCTGAAAAAAAAAAAAAAGAGAGAAAATATTTAGTTGTACTATTTACCTTAATTAAACTCTGATATGGGCATAGACATCTTAATGGTGTGATGTTCTCTGAAATATTAGATAATATTTACAAAAAATACAAATACTTATCAATATAAGAACTGAAAATTTATTATAACAATTAAAATAAATAAGCTAAATCTAATGTATTCTTTGGAGTAATACTCAGACAAAAATAATATGTATATAAACTAAAATGCAAAACATATAATGTGCTGCTGGTTAATACAAAAAAAGGAAAAAATGACATGTAGAAGAAATACAATAAAATAAAGGTAATTGTTAATTTTTGATAAGTAGTAATGGAAACATAGAATAGACAGAATTGAATAGAAAGGTTTTATGCGCTTCAAAAAATTTTATTAAAATAAAAACTCAAAACTGTAGTACTTTATTTGGATTTGGTACCAGGTCTCACTAAACAGCTGGGACTTGTGGTGATCCTCCAGTTTTCAGCCTTCCCAGCGCTGAGATTACAGGCATGTGCCACCATGTTCATTCTTAGTGGCCGGTTCTGTGTGCCTGGGTTTGGGGCCAGCCTGGCATGAAGGACCAGAGATCGAGTCTGGGGCCTATGGCTTCCCTAGGGAGGTGCTAAGACTGCTGAGGTACTTCCATGACCTATAGTACACTTTTGACAATGCTTGAAACTGGATAGTAGCAACAGGTGTATCTGTTATAACAGTTTGCTTCTGTTTCAAAGTGTAAAACATTTTGGGCCACTCAGATAGTCCATCAGATTAAGATACCTATTTAGGCAGATGTAAGGGACTGTCTTAATTACTCTCATTGATGGGACAAATATCCAACAGCCAAAATGAAGGAAAGAAAGCTTTATTTATCTCTAAGTTACTGGAGGTTTTAGTCCATACTCGGCTGGCTCCAAGACAGACTAGCACATGGCAGAGAGCAGCAGTTCATGGCAGCAGGACAGCAACAGTGGCAACAGAGAGAGCCTGTTTCTGTCTTTCTTATATTGCATTCAGGCTCTCTGCCCCAGGTTTTGTGTAGCAATCACACCCATAATCCCAGCAGTACTAACACCTACAAGCCCAGTGAATCACCCAAAATCCCAGTGGCTCATGAGTTAATCTCAAACTCTAGAAGTCCCCACCCTATGAGTGCATGAGGCTTTGTGGAAACAACTCGACACAAACCATAAGAGGGACCAAGGTTCAGTTCTCAGCATGCAGTGTCAGCCCTGCCACCAGAGTGTGCTGAGACAGTGACTGAGACTAGGTGTGGTGGCACGGGTCTGTAATCCCAGTGCTGGGGAGGCTGCAAACAGAACAATCACTATGAGTCTGATCTGTGTGGTGAGACCCTGTAGACCCTGTACTAAATACATAAAAAAGTGTCAAACATTTTAATATTGAGAGCTAATAAAGGCACATAAATTAGCTGCCTTCTTGAGGAAGTTAATTGATGATACAGAAGTATTTTCTTCGGTAGCTAAGTTTTCCACAAATTAATGTGACTAGTATTGAGCATGAGCTAAATTTTCATGCTCAAGGTTACAAGTTTAATACCAGTGGCTGTAAAACTAGAATAGACAGCAGCATAAGAGTGATGTTTTCCTACATGCAAAAGACTGAAGATAAGCACAACAAGGTATCTTTGGAAAGATATTTGAAAGAGGGATTAAACTCAAATAAAAGCTGCTTTAATATTGAACATTTAATGTTGAATATTCTGTATTGAGGAGAAAAATAATTACAGGTATTCTGAAATCAAGATGGGTCCAGGCAAAATCAGGGAGGTTTGTATAGGCATTTGTTTTTGTACTTCAGCCCTCACAGAAGGGATGTTCAGGAAGAAAAAAGAAGAAAAAATTAAGTATGATGTGTACTTTGGGCAAATGATACCTATTGCCTTTAGAAAGGATGAATGATATATATTTGGAAAGTAAAAAAATATAGGTCACTTAAGAAGGCTCAATTAGTTGGAGCCCAACTTTATTCATTCTGGTTAATGATGGTTTTATTTTAATATAAGTGAAATGAGGGATTTTTACATTGAATTTCTGTTTTGACATGCATACCTCTTAAATGTCTCAATCCAACCTGCACTGTTAAAACAGTGTCTACTGGTCCTGTGCGTGCAATAAACGCTTAAAATATAGCTATTACAAGTTGGGATGTGGTATAAGTAAAAATAGTGCATACATTTTCATAAAAATTCCTAATTTAGGAAAAATAAGAATGCAAAATATCTAATTTTAAAATTGATTACATATGAAGTAGTATTGTGGATCTCTTGAGTTAAATTAAATATATTATTTACATGCGTTTTGATTTATTTTTTTCTTACTTATTTAATGTGACCAGTGCACAATTTTAAGTTGTAAAAGGGGTAATCAAGTTCTACTGCAGTTTTTCAATTTATTATTTTAAAGATTCAATGCCTGTCATCTTTCTTAAAATACTCCTCCTTGATTTGAATACACACATCCCATGGCTGTTGCTTTTTGAAACTGTTCTGGAAGTCATCTTTTGTGCATGTCTTTTATGAATTGTATCAAGAATATGGTGAATGAGGCTGCCAAGTGACATCTAGTGAAAAGACAGGCTCCAAAATTTTTCATAGTCCTCATCTACCCCATCCACTGAATCTACCACCATGCCACACCTGATTCCTCCTCAAAGTAAAAATGGCAGTGAAAGATAAAACATTTGAATCTGCTCAGCATAATGAAGAAACCATGACACTACATCTAAAGACAGAAAGAGGAGGACTTTTAGAACTGCTTCAGAAAGTTGCAAAGCTGGTAAGTGTGTTTGAATTAAAGGGAAGTGTTTCAAGGGAGAATTATGACAATGTGTCTTTTATTATATTATGCCTTCAGAATTGAAAGACTCACTCTTTTGATTATGTGCATAACAGACGCTGAGTTGAATTCCTGAATTGTTCTTCATCTAACATATAGCTAGCAATGATGGTGGCAGATGTCAATGCAGTGGACACAGAAAGGACATCAGGATTGTCAGTGTAGCCAGAGCTCTCTAAACTTCATGTACAAAGAACAGGAAGAACTCAAGCTAGATCTGGGCTAGGCATGGATAATTAATTTCCTCCAATTTAACTACTGGTTAATTAATTTTCTGCAGATAAGAATAAATATATGGGTGCAAAGAGAGTTGCACTGATTGAGCAGTCCTAGAAAGCAAAATATTTGTGTTGATGAATACCTACTAAATGTCATTTTTGGGCCAGCAAGATAGCTCAGCAGACTCAGTGCCTGCTTAGGCAAGCACAGTGACCAGGATTAAATGGCCGGCACCACATGTGGCTCCGGCCCTGCCCCTGGGCATGCTGAGCCCACCGAGACCAGGCTTGGTGGCACATGCCTATAATTCCAGTGCTGGTGAGATCACTATGGGTTGGAGCTGTGTATTGAGACCCTGTACTAATTACACAAAAAAGTCATTTTCCAGAGAACTAGCAACTATCAGTTATAAATCTGTACAGACTTCACAACTGATTGAGAATAGTAGTTATTTAATTTCATTGAATGACAGAATATAGAAGCCCTGGGCATTGTATTGAAATTGTTCAATATTGCCCAGCCAGGAAGAAGAATAGAATACACATTTACTACTTTCTTTTGTTCTGCCTACTGCATCTTCACAGTATCCTTAATGCAGGGTTTCTGGCCTATTGTGAAAATAAACACAATAGGTCAGAAATCTCGCACTTACCTACTCCAAGTTTTCTTCATGAAATGTGTCATGTTGTTAATTACAATTCTTAAAAATAATGAAGAAAGAGAATTTTCCCTCCATGATTCTGAACTAGAGTTGAAAAGAGAAATTCCAATTTGTTTTTGAATATTAATAGCTATGTTTCTAGAGTTAGGATAAAAAGTACCACAATAATTGTCTTGAAAAAAAAGATACAGTTTTTCAATCACAAGCCTCAATGATGGCCTTTTTAAACTGTTGATAAAACTTTATATTTTACACAATTATTTACAGATGCTTTTGCCATATGATGGTAACTTGCTCTTGTAATTCCACAAACAATTAAAGATAAAATTAAGTCAAAATACATGTAGTATATTTAATACGTAAAAGTCAAAGTGTGGTAAGATAGTGCACTGTTTGAATGGTTTCCCTTTGTAATCAAGTGGTTCAGAGGGAGCTGCTGTTCCATCGCTGCTCATCATTACTAGACAATATTACACCACAGGTCATTAGCCTGGGAAACATCAGTACTCAAATGAGACGTATGCATTTCCAGAGAACACACTTTCATAACATATTGAATTCAATCTAAAATTAAATTCTCACTAGGCAGGGACCGCCTGTATAAACAATATTTAATTTCATTATTCTTACTATATAATTATGCACATGGGCAATTTCTGTTACCATTATTTTGTGAATGGCAATGCATAATTGTAGAAAAAAAGCATTTTTTTACAATAAGTTTAATTTAACACAAAAGTAATAACATAGATAAATTGTATTAAAGGAAACCTTGCATCTTGATCTATTCATCTTATGCAAGAATTAAATGTACTTTAGATAGATCAGCATAGTTGAGGAGAAGAGACATCATGTCCGAGATGTTCAGGGAAAATCAACTAAAACTACATTGGGAAGTAGGAGATAGACTTACACATTGGCGTAGCAAATTAATTTAAAAGAAGATATAGGGCTGAGAAGATAGCTGGCAAGTGTAAAGTCCTGAGTTCAATCCCTGGTACCACAAAAAGAAGGAAGGAAGGAAGGAAAGAAGGAAGGATGGAAAGAAGGAAAGAGGGAAAGAAGGAGGAAAGGAGGGAGGAAAGGAAGGAAGAAAGAAAGAAACAAAGAAAGAAATGGTATAGATCAGAACAAACATCTAGATTTAAAAACAAACAAACAGATAAACAAACAAAGAGAAAGAAGCTCCACAAGAGTCAGTCCTTGCTCGTCCTTGGAGCAGCCACCTTCAGGACTCCCAAACAGCCTGGGGCTCCAGGCAGCATGGTAGAGAGTAACCTCCCAAGAAAGATCCTGCTCCTTCTCATCATGCTCTCTTCACATACTAAGGAAGCTGGATTCAGAAGCATTCTCAATGGCACTCACCAAGAGCAGGGGTTGCTCAACCTGCCAAACTTGCCCCCTAACTCTGGGCAGTGAGAGGATAAATTTTAAAAAATGGTTATGTTCAGTCTGTGCAGCTGCCTGTGAACATCAATCCCGGGCCCAGCTGGCTCTCCATGGGATACACAGGGCCCACCTGAGCCTCTGACTGCCACCTTAGTTTGGTCCCACTGATACCAGTCTCATTCTGGCACCCAGGGTAGAGCACATGCCAGTCTGAGTCTCCCTCCAGCACCGTGCACCCACCCAGGACTACCTGAGTTTTTATCCTGAACTCTAGGCCTACCACAGTTTGTACCCACAGCCTCCTGGCACTTCCCAGAGTCTCTACCTGATGCTACCATGACAGCTTTGGACTGCTTGTCTTCTTGAAACAAATGCTCATATAAATCTCACTTCATGCCAAGTCCACTACAACTCCATTAAGAAAAAGAGTGTCTATAGAAATAGTACATGCTTCTTTTCTTCTTGTCCCTCACATTTTGGCATAGTGGATCAAAAACAAAATCCAGCAGTTTGTTGCATTCAAGAAGCTCATCTAATCCAAAAAAATACTCATAGGCTAAAAATCAAAGAATGGAAAATAGTATGTCATGCACTAAGATCCTCCAAAAGAAGCAGAGGTAGAAAATTTAACCTTAGATTATGTTAACCAATATAAAGCTGATCAGAAGAGACCAAAAAATTATTACATACTAGGTAAGAGAATAATTCAAGAAGAAAAATAATGTTTATTAATATTTATGTACCAAATATTGGAGTACATATCTTCATAAAACAAATACTGTTGAACAAAAAAGAGGAAATAAACACTAAAACAACAATATTAAGGATCTTGAGAAGGATTATTTTCTGGAGGGTCCTGGCTCAGGGAGGTTGAGTGCTGAATGTGGAGCTAGGGATCAAACCATGGCCCCCTGTGCCTGACTGAGTTTCCCCAAGAGGGTTCTTTAAACAACTGAGCTACTATGCAAGCCCACCATATTAAGGATCTTAATATCCCATTTATATGAAGAAATAAATCCACTAAGCAAAATTAAATAAAGAAATAGAAGAAGTGAACCCCATCCATGAACATGTGGACTTAAAATACATTTACAGAGTAGCTAATGTATCACAGTATAGTATGTATCCATTTCAGAAACAGACAACACTTTTGCCAGAATAGATTTCATACCAGTTCTCTGTGCCTGAACAAATAAATAAATATAAATTGATCAAAACCACTTCATGTTTCTTATCAGACGACTGTTCAGTGAAAATACAAATCAACACAGAAATCTTAGAAGCCTGTGGAAACTTAATAAAATACTAATGAACATCAAGTGGGTCACATCATTCAAAAAAGAATAATTTCTGACAGTTAATGACTATGCCTGTACAGTACCATAATCTGTACGACACAATAATAGGAATCTTAAGAGGGAAGTAATTACAATCTGTGCTCACATTAATAAAACAGAACAAGCTCAATTAAGTGACCTAATGAGGCCTCTTAAAAAAACTTGAAGAATAATAGTCTATGTCCAAGGGGTGGCCTATTTAGCCAGAGTGTAGTTGCTGGGATGAGATCTCTGAGCAACATACCAGCCTTGATCCCGGGACACCTTGACATGGCGATTGAGACTGGGTGTGGTGGGAGATGCCTGTTATCCCAACACTTTGGGAGGTTGAAAACAGGAGAATCACTACACGTCTGATCTACATAGTGAGACCATGTAAATCCTATAAACCCTGTCCTAAATATAGAAAATAAAACAAAAACAAACAAACAAAAATCTAGTGTAGGTTCAATCAAAAATTTAAAAAAGAAAATGAATTTAATGATACAATCATAGATATTAAAAAATTGAAACTTGAAAGTTGAAACACTTTCAGTAAAGAAAATATTAAAAGTATGTTCTATGAAGTAATATAAAAAGAAACAGACTAATACAGATTAAAGTGGGAATGAACAAAAGTAAGCTAATAAAATAATACAGTTAACAAATCAACTATGAAAAATTGTACTTCACCAAAGAGGAAAGTCATAAAGAAATGGTCGGATTCCTAGACTCAAGCAAATTTCTAAGGTAATGCAAGAAGACATAGAAATGCTGAGCAAGTGAATAATAAGTAATGAAACAGAGACAGTAATAAGGAAGCCTAGCCAAATTAAAAAATGTTCAGGACCCCATGGATTCATTGTTTAATTATACGAAAGTTTTAAGTACCAGTACTCAGCAAATTCTTCAATTAAATTGAGACAGATTTCTTCTAAATTAATTTCCAAAGCCACCCCAACTCTGATCCCAACCCCTCCAAAAAAAAGCCTCAACCAAAAACTAAAGCCACAGAAGTCTGCTTAATAAACATAAGTGAAAGATCCTCAATAAGGTGGTAGCTAACAGAATGCAATGTATCCTCAAAAAGCTCATTAATCAGTCCCAAGTAAGTGTCGTCCGAGAGTTTCAAGGATGGTTCAACATATGAAAATTAAGATGCATAAACAGAAACAAGGGACAAAAATCACATGATCATAACAATAGACTAAGAGAAGGCTTTTGAGAAAGTCCAACATCATCCCTTCAGAAAAATAATCCTGAAGAACACAGGTAGGGATGAACCATACTCGATACTGATAAAAGCTATATATGACAAAAAGAATGGCATTAGCATATTAAAAGGGAAAAACTGAAACTATTCTCTTCAAAGTTAGTAATTCAAGGATATCCAATATCACCACTTCTATTCAACATAGTACTTGAGAAATCAAGAAAGAAATAAAAGTGTTATATATAGAAGAACTCAAATGAACATAATTTGCCAATGATAAGATATGTTATATAAAAGAATTAAAAATTCCCCCCAAAATTCATAGAAATAATAATCAAGAGCTGGGCGTGGTGGTGCACGCCTATAATACCAGCACTCGGGAGGCTGAGACAGGCGGATCGGTGCAAGTTAGAGACCAACCTAGACTACAAAAGTGAGCTCAAGGTCAGCCTGAACTGCATAACGAGACCCTGTATCAAAAAGAAAAAAAATAATAATCAAGTTCAGTAATATGGAAGAAAACAAATCATGCAAAAATCAGTAGCATATATGTACACTGATAATGAGCTCAGTCAGAAAGAAATTATGGGGACAATATCACTCAGGCTTACACTAAGAATAAATGAAGCTACAGAAAAGCTACTGAAAAGGAGGATCCCTGGAAACATACTCTCCATTGGCTGTGTCATAAGTGCTGTAAACACTGAATAACCCTTTCATAAAGCACAATTCAGTGAGGAAGATGGTCAGACAGAGTACAGGGAAGAGGCCTCATCAAAACTGATCACTTCAGCAAAGAATTGTTTCATTGAGAATTCATTCAAAATGTTCTCACACCAATTTAGTAAACTGAATGAACTAGAGACAAGCCATAATGTTATTTCTTCTTCCCTTCTATGAGTCATAATGTTTAGGGTTGTTATGAATTATTTCATTTCTATTTGTATACTTATGATCAGGAAGTGTAGTATTCATGGGCCTAATTATCATACTGTCCTTTCATATCACCAATCCCCAAAATTTTAACTTCTCATCCATCTGTCAAAACCAGGGTATTTTTTGTAATCCCTTTACCATTGTCCCTATAACTATGAATGAACCTCTGTCTCAACAGAATCTCAATCTTCTACTCTGCCTGACTTTTTACCTCCATCATGTCTTTCTTGAAAGTAGGCTCTGAAATTTAGGTAAAGCAAACTGTTTACCACCTTCACCAGCTCTTATGAAATTGAAAGTGAACTATTTTCTTATGGAATGACAGAACATTTAAAGCTAACAGATCAGTTTGTAGGATAAAAGGACAAGAAAATGGAGTAACTTCTTTATTTTATTTTATTTGTTTTGTCTTTTTGAGACAGGTTTTTGAGGCTGGTCCTGAGCTCACTTTTGTAGCCCAGGCTGGTCTCGAACTCGCACCGATCCTCCTGCCTCAGCCTCCCGAGTGCTGGGATTACAGGCGTGAGCCACCACGCCCAGCCATGGAGTAACTTCTAGGATACTCAAATTTTACAACATTTTATTTGCCTGCTCTTGGTAAACTGTAATCCTCTGAGTTGTGCAGATACTATTAGTTTAAATGACGAAATTGTTAATAAGAATAATTTTAAAAACTTTTTGCAAGAGTAACGAGAATTAACTGAGAGAAAGATAGCATGTGTCTGGGAGGGATAGAAGAAGACCCAGCAGGTAGGTTTCCTACCAGCCTCATTTCTCAAGTATTTCATTGAGCAAAGCCAAGATGTGAGGCAGGCTTAAGACAGGACAGAGCTGTCATCAATCAGTAAGATTGCAAGTATAGTTTCTTAGGTAATATTGTTCCAGTGACAACATAAAGTGATTGTGAGGTGCAACAAAGCTATTATCAACCAAAAAGATTATATCTTAGACTATCCATCTTAAGGCTGTTTTCTGCTTGAATTAAATATTCTATGGGCTCCCAGGAGTTTTCTGATGATACTTGGTCACACTCGGTGATCATCTCTGCTTCCCAGGACTTCAGCTGGGTGTGGTGTATCCAGAAGTCCAGGCATGCTGCCTTGAGAGCTCATGGAGTTGACAGGATCACAATATATATGGTCCTTTCCAAGTTGGTCCAAAGGAATGGATTGATGAAGGAAGAAGCTTTACCATTATGAAGGCTCTGGGGTGGAATATTGGATTTCTCTTTTCTTTAGGCTGCACTTATGCTAGCTGCTTAAGAGTCGGTTGGAACTTAGCCAAAACTTTCATGACTTATGAGAGAAGGACAACACATTATTTTTGACCAATGAAAAATTCACAAGTTATGTACATAGACTACAATATATTCTGTATTTTTTAAATTTTTTGAAATGTATTTGATACAGGATCTCATTACAGAGCTCAGACTCAGAGTGATCTTCTCTGTCTTCAGTTTCCCAGCACTGGCACTACAAACATGCACCATTATGCCTGGACTTGGTAGCCAGCCAAGTGAGCCTGCGGGTGGGGCCTACATGGCATGTGGTGCCAGGGATTGAACCTGATCCTTTCACTTGCCTATGCAGGCATTTAGTCTGCTGAGATGTTTCACCACCCCTTTATATTCTATATTTGTAGAAACCACTCTAGGCATCATTTTGTTTATTTGGCAAGCTGGATGTGTTTACATATTATATTATCTACATGGGATAAAATATCTCCCCTTAGGATTGGAGCTGCACTTTTAGGCATAACTAAAAGGAATGGGTGAAGTGAATTTTATCACAATTGTAGCTGAAGCGAGTTCCCTTTTATCTTTTATTGAAATATGATGGCTGGAAAGAAGACCGGGAGTGAAGGGATGGAAAAAGACATGTGTCATTGTCGGAGTAGGCTGCTTGTTTTTCTTTGCTCTGGTAATGATTACTTAAGACTCCTTCTTGGGGTTGACAGGTGGAGATGACAATCTAGCCAGAGGGAGAGAACAGAGTGCACTGGGGTTCTTTAGCCTTGCTAGACCATCTGGGAAGAGGAGCCCGAGCTCTGGGGCCTCTTCTATAGTGTGTAGTCATGCTTCTAGTGCCCACCTTTGCAGTTGAGGTATAGCTTGTGTGGCTGGTTGAGGCAGTCTCTCTCCTCCTTTTTAATCTTTATTAATTTTAATACTAAAGAAATAATACTGAGACAGTTTCAAAACACATTAGTAGGACAGTCACAATAATCAATAAAATGGATATTGTTGTCTTCATAGTAGTTGCTCAGAGTACAAGATGCAGACATGATATCTTTCCTAAACACTATTAGTACAAATATTTCTTCTCACTGAGCTAAGACAAAGTAGTTGTATGTATATTCCAATATTCCATATTAGTGGTGAGCTATCAGTAGAACTGGCAATGTGAGCCTTTAACAGTTCAGCAAATTAATATGGCTTTACTTTTTATATCTCGTGGTTGAACTTTTCTGTTTGATGATTTAGACAGCAGATTGGTCAAACAATGGCCATGAGTCATCCAGATGGCTGACAATGACAAATGTTCTACAGAGTGCTGCACATGGTTTCAGGGTAAATCCTGAGGAGATTTGACTGACTTTATCAGATACAAAAATTATATTTTTGTTCTATACGTCTTGCTTTAATTTGGTCTTAGCAATGAGATGCAGTCTCTCTTAAGATGGTCTGGCTTTTGGCAATGGTGACAGGTGAGGTTGGTACTAACAGAACCCTTCTTGAATTCCCCAAATTTAAGACTATTATCTATATTTTATAACACCATAAGAAAGGCAGCTGCATTTTGGTCTCTGCTTTCTCTCTTTGGCTTCCTCCTAGTTTTGATGATTGAATACTAAGGAGGCAGTTTTCATTAAAATATCGAGTCAGATATCTGGAGCATAACTTTTTCTTAATATGTGGGACTGACTAGCTAATGAATACATCTGTAAATATAATCTTTTATTTAATCAGCAGCTATGGACATGTTTTCATTGAGCAGAGACATGAACATGAGTTGTCTCGTGGATTAATTTGAGCATAAATAAGAATTCTTAACATAAAGAAACTTTGAACACTAGGCATTCTGTCCATTTTCTTTCTTTCTTACATTATGATTATAGTTGTAAAGTGTCATCATAATTAATATTTCCCTCTGAATTCCATTTTGACTCTAGGGATAGGTAGGCCATGTACATGTGCAGGAAAGTATCAACACATAAGGGGTAAACTTCTTCCAGTGTTTTAGAATGCATTCTAAAGGAGTACAAGCCTTCAACATTGAGCCCCCCTCATCTCCACCCAATTATGTCAGTGAAATACCTCTAAATGATACAAGTAAATGAAATTCCCATTCTGCTAGACATCCAAAATGCAAGATTTGTGTTCTCTAAAATTAAGGAATGAATACCAGGAACAACAAGGTTAAAAGTAGGAAGAATTTATTGAGAGAAATAAAGCTTCCATCTAAGGGAGACAGAAAGGGGTCCATAAAGTGTCTTACCGCAAAAATAAAACTTTTAAAGGAAAACTTATTATCTCTAGCCTATATGGACTAGAAATTTTTATTAAGCAATGATGTATTAAATTAATGTGTATTAACAGATTTAAAGTGGAAAATTAATGTGAGGACTAGCATCTACATGTAATAATTATAGTGTTAATATGTTTCTGTTGCCTTATTCTGAATTTAGTAAAAATAAAGATAATGCTGAGCCTTTAATAAAAGTAGAACCTGAAAAGGGAGATTAAAGAGGACACCAGAAAATGGAAAGATGTCTCCTACTCCTGGGTAAGGGGAAAAAATTGTGAAAATGGCAATACTTCCAAAAGTATTATACATACATATTTAATACAATTCTAATCAAAATATCAAGAGCACACTTTACAGAGCTGTACAAACAACTCCTAAAATTCCTATGAAACCAGAAGAGAGCTGGAGTAATAAAAGAAATCTTGAGAAACAAACAGAAAGCAAGATGCATAATACCTGACTTCAAGCAATATTGCAAAGCAGTGGTTATAAAAATGGCATGATACCACTAAAAAGATAGACACGGGAAATCAGTGGAACAGAATAGAACACAGAGCAGCATCCTTAAACATATTTAGTTATTTGATTTGAACAGGGGAACGAAAAGCATATGTTGTAGGAAAGATAGCCTATACAAGGTATGGTGTTGAACATCTCTCACCATCTATTACAGTAAGATAAAAATGGATTAAATTTGGAAATGTTAACTTATTGGGATAGAAAATAAGTAAGACACTACTTTAGGTATAGATGAGGACTTTTAAAAGCAAACTTCAATTGCATAAGACATAACAGAAAAAATCAATAAATGGTGTTATATCAAATTAAAAAGCTTCTGAACAGCAAAAGAGTAGCAATTAGCAGAGTCAAGAAATAACCTACACAACCATAAAATATTACTAGCATTTGTTAGACGATTGATACCTAGAATATATAGACAAGTATAAAAAGTTTCATCACTTAAATAAAAGGCCCAATCAATTAATAGGCAATGACATGAACAGATGAGGAAATGCAAACGGTAACACATGCCAAAGTTGTCAGCTTCTTGGGACAGTAATTAAACAGAAATTAAAACAATTGTAAATCTATAATTATACCACAAAGGATGACAAACATTCTTAAGAAATCTAAGAATAACAATACTTCAATAACTATGGTGAAAAACAGAACCCTTTTATAATGCTAATGGGAATGTAAACTAGTACAAATATTGGGGAAATCAATATGGAGAGTTCTTGAAAATGAAACTTAGTAATTTCATGTGATCCTGTTATTTTCCTTTTATGCTACTTAAAGAGATTGTACAACAGCAGTATATATATACGACAATGTTTATAGAAACATAGTTCATAATAGATAAACTTGGAATCAGCCTATATTCCTCTCAACAGACAAATGTATGAAAAACATGGCATCTATGCATAATGGAGTACCACTCAGCTATAAAAAAGCAGAAGCTGGAGAAATTTGTTGGAAAATGCAATGCTTAAGACAGTAAATCAACAAAAAATCAGACATATGAGCTTAAATACCACATGCTAACTTTCATTTAAATAAGGTAAAGTGCAAACTCATGTCAAAATAAAGTCCAGGTGAAATGGAGCAAGAAGATAGATTTCTTGGAAATCGAAAGAAGTCCAGTGGGCTGAGGGAGACTTGGCAGGGAAGGAGAAGCAAGAAAAATTTAGATATGCCATGCGCAGGAACCTGATAACCTCAGTGAATGCAAGCATCAGACGTCATAAACACGAGCTCATAGTAGTAACAAAAACAACAGCAATATTGAAAATAGTGGAAAAGGATTTAGAGATTGAGAGTGGGAAGTAGCATGAAAGGGTATGGGGTTTAAAACAACAACAACAACAAAACAAAACAAAAAAAAACAAACAAACAAGCTGAGTTCTAAATACACTCCTAGTCTCAAAATGAACAGAAACTTCATGTGCACTGTGAAATAATAAAATAACATGATTTTAAAGAAATAATTTCTTTATAAGCATTAAAATATAACAGTCCCCCTTATTTATGAAAGTCTAATGGAAGAAGTTACGTTTTTAATTTGTAGTAATTTTTCATATTTGCATTGTTTTCCATGTACCAGATGAATTGATTAAATGTTGTGCAACTACATGATTTAGGAGTGGCTTAATAGTATTTTATGTGTCCTTTAAGTTCAAAACACTCCATAATATTTGCACAATATTCTTGTATTTACTTTATAGCTTTTCTTCAGATAACTACATTATTATATTACATTGTATATTAATATACAATTAGGCCATAGATCAAAAAAGCTTGAATTTTCCAGTCCAGTTGCAATAGTAGAGAACCTATATGACATTTATTTCTTCTAATTTCATACCATTATTGAAACCCAATTCAATGATGAAAGATTCTCAATGCACTGTTTACAAATAGGTGACAAGATTTGCTCTCCATAGAAGTGCTGTGCTCTATGGTTCTTTATTAAATTATTTTTTAAATAATTTTATTTTATTTTATTTTTCTTGTTTCAGAACTTTTGTTTGTTTGTTTATTTATTTATTTTTATGACCAGCTCAGCCTGCCCTGAGGGCAGGGCTGGTGCAGCATGTGGTGCCAAGGATTGAACCGTGGTCTTTGCAGCTGCCTAAGCTTTCCTAAGCAGGTGCTTTAGACCACTGAACCATCCTGCCGGGCCCCAGTTCTTTATTATATTGTCAAAGATTTTCCTCAATTGTACATTAATGTACAACAATGATTGGTGATGGGAGAGTGTATCAGGGAAATTTTCAATTATTGAAATTTCTTATTAAGTTTTAATTATTCTACAATTGATGTGAACATAGGATTGTACAGATGTCATTAATTTCTGTCTTGCAAATGTCTTAATCACTGTATAGCATGACACAAGAAATTCATGGTAGTACACTGATTCTTTCTGACCAGTAGAACACTATGGGGTACATAGAGCTGTTATGAACCTTATTTTATTTGTAGCAAATTTCAGAGCTGGTCTATAGCCCTGTGTTTGTTACCAATTAGTCTACCAATATGTGCCAACAGTTAAAATCATGACATAACGGAATTATAGCACAGAATGACAGCTTCGATTCAAATAGCTCAATTTTATGAGGACATAAAAAACTGTCTGGAGAAATGAAAGATTTTGTGACTTTATTACTACAGATAAGAAACAAACTTGCACTCACTCACATAGATTTCATAGATTTGGGAGTACCTAAAATTCTTCCACTTACTAGTTATAGAATATTTTAAGCAAGGATTATACCTTTATTTGGGTTTAAGCTTTTTCATTTTTTATTGATAAGAATCACTGTTAAGTTTATCTTACACATTAATTATTAAATTTTCCGTATAGTGTTTCAGAGAAAGTTATCCTCAGTTCTTATAATTTATTCCTCATTTGTACATCCTTAAGGATACTGCCTTTGTGATTGTAGGTTAACACATTTTATCTGGAATAATTCTTTTTAATCAAAGAACATGTTCCCAAACACTCTATATTCTATAGTGGAAGGATAGAGGAAGGACCAGAACGTTACCGAGAAAATTTTGAAACCTCTAACTATATTGACATATTAACTATATTGACAAATTAAGCATTTGAATTTTTATGAAGTGGTTATTTTTGTATTTTTTCATTTGTATTATGTTGCTATAAGCATCTGGAAAAAAGAGTGGATTCAGTTGCCTTATCCCTTCTCTCCTCAGTCTAACAAGAATTACGGGCCAAGATTCTTTTATCTTGCTTATTTTTGCACTTAAATAAACTACATGTAATATTTTATATATTTTTAAGATTGTTTAAATGTCAAAATTTATTTAGTTTTTTTAATTTAGATTGCTGTTATTTTTTGGAAAATGGAATGCACTTATGGAAATCGTTTAGCAAATTGTAAGACTAAACTTATGCTACTCCAAAATTAAAATATAGTGTCCAAACAATCTTCCTATGCCTATGAGCTAAGTTAAGAGAAAAAAATTTGAAAAGTGAATTCTAATATTTAATAACACAGGAGAAACATGTTAAGGCTGCCTCTGGACCTTGTGTTTTTGAAACATGTCTCAGTAAAGGTTATGACAGAGTGACAAAAGTATGACAGGATCTAAGCCTGTAGGCAGAACACTCACCAATCCGAAGCAGTTGAGGAGACAACATTTCTGATAATAAGGTGAAAGGTGTTTTTTTTTTTTTTTTTTTTTTTTTTTTCTCTTTTTGGGATAGGGTCTCGCTATGCAGTTGAGGCTGGCCTTGAGCTCACTTTTGTAGCTCAGGATGGTCTCGAACTCATACCAATCCTCCTGCCTCAGCTTCCTGAGAGCTGGGATTACAGGTGTGAGCCACCACACCTGGCTATAAGGTGAAAGGTTTTTAAATTAATGGTTGATTTAAAAAATTTAGTAATTACGTATTAATTAATGACTCAGTTACTCTTCTCTGGTTGCTGGGACAAATACCCAACACCCAAAATGAAGGAAGGAAAGGTTTATTCACCTCATAGTTACTAGAGGTTTCAGTCCATACTTGGCTGGCTCCAAGGCTAAGTGGCACAGGGCAGAGAGCGTCCAGTTCATGGTGGTAGAATAGCAATAATCACAACAGGCCAACAACAGATACCAGACAACAACAGTAACAGAGTGTCTGTTTCTCTGTCTCTCTTATATTACTTTCATGCTCTCTGCCTCAGGCTATCTGCCTCAGGCCACGCCCATAATCCCCACAGTACTCAGACCCATAATCTCATCCTTGGATCACCCATAATCCCAGGGGATTATGAGTTAATCTCAAACTGTAGAAGTTCTCACCCAATGACTACATGAGGCTTTGGGGGAACAACAAGACACAAACCAAAACAGTTAAGGATCCACATATTGTCATTTTAGTAAAGTAAACATTATCATAGTGGTAATTTACCTTATATTACTACTAGTACTGTAGTAGGCTTGTGAGATTGCACATAATTTCTGTAGGGCAAAAAAAAAAAAAAAATGTCCTACTGAGAGTTGCTGTTGTAACTAAATTGTAAGTTTCTAAATTTTTTTTTAGGGCTGGCAAGATATCTCAGCAATCTAAAGTGACTGCTTAGGCAAGGTTATGCAACTGCAAGGACAGTAGTTCAATCCCCGGCACCACATGCTGTGTCAGCCCCAACCCCAGGGCAAGTTGAGCCACCCATAACATTAAAAAAAGTAATAATAATAAAATTTTAAAACGCTTTTTAGAGACGTGAATTTAAATATAAAATTTGGAACTGATATTTTTAAATGTTTTAACTGATCCACATTTTTTACATAAAATATATTAGAGAAGTTTTCATCACGTGAAACTATTCCAAGACTAGGCTATGAATCTTGAAATTCCTGTAGCATTTCTATATACTGTGTATAGTCTCTTATACTGATAAATCTGTATAATCTTTGAAGACATAGTTAATATTCTGTTTTCCATGACTGCAATATTTTAAAATGTATATTATCTTGTGGTTTTATAAAGTAAGAACTCAGGCTATTGTGAAGTGTATTGAAGTGTTTTGGATTTCATGCGAGAAGTTTGTAAAGTGTATCTCACTATTTTGTTTTATGGGTCTCTAGCAACAGAAAATAAAATATAGCTCGTCAATATCTAATTTATCTTAATGTATATGTCAACAATAATGCTTAAAATCGATACTGATTTCATGTTCTGTTTAGCATTAGTATCCTTTTAGCTAGGTTTCAATAGCTCAACAGCAAATTTTGAATCAATAAAGAATTGAAACATTAAATAGACTATCTATATCAGTGTAAAAGGAATCTTTTTCCCTATGGCCCTCTAAGCAAAGCCACTTTCCATCTGTTCAAGTGCTCAATCCAGAAGTTGTAATTCACAGAACACACACGGATTTCTCTATCTACCTCGTCCTCAAAGTTACATTTCTGCTATAAAAAGCACAAAACACAAAATTTTACTAGAAGAAAAAAGAAGTTTTTTAACTTATTGAATCATAACACCTACAAAGGGGGTTGTGTTTTTTGTTATGATACAAAAGTATCTTCATTATTTTTCATATCCAGGTTCTCACTGGAATTTCTTTAGCTTTCTCCTACTGATACTACTTTAATTCATACAAATTCCAGATAATAACAAATGTTATGCAAAGTTTTACTATTGCTATCTAATCAGATTTGATCAGTCTTTAAAATGGAAACTTTCTCTCCCAGTCAAGTGTTATTAATCCATTTTATTTATTTATTTGTTTATTTATTTATTTATTTATTTATTTATTTATTTATTTAGTCTTTTTGAGACAGGATCATACTATGCAATTCAGGCTGGCCTTGAGGTCACTTTGGTAGCCCAGGCTGGTCTGGAACTCGCACCAATCCCCTGCCTCAGCCTCCCAAGTGCTGAGATTACAGGCGTGCGCCACCACCCCTGGCCTCAATAGCTTCTTAACAACCTTATTTTCAAGACCATAGATTCTTTATTGTCCTTAATTTAACCTTATCTTTCTTGACCATATTCAAAATGTAAATGCATAAAACACATCATTTCATATTGCTTCTTATGAGGAACATAAGTTAACTGAAAAGAAGATTGCATATAAATCCAAATAAATAATTATCATTAGATATAATAAAATATAATTTAACTCAAATATAAGTAACTCTCTTATTTGAGGATTACTTTTTACAAATAATTCCATCTAATATTAGTTCTAATTATTATAAAGCCTGTAAGATACATTATACATTCATTTTCACTTTATTTTGTTGTTCTAATTCTGCAGTTACTAGAAATGTGGCAATATCTTACATTTAATTGTATAATTATGTATTTAGTCCTGGTCTATCTACCCCAGCTTGCTTATTTGTGGTGCAACAGTGCAACAGAATGGCTGACTATTCTCTACCAGCCCAGAAGGTACTGAGGTCTTATTGAATGTTGATATTGTATTTCATTACTAAGAAACGAATACAAATAGCAAAAATAATATCTGAAGCATTTACTATGGGAAAAAACAAACATAACCTATTGATTATGGAAGAAATAGGCTGGATTAGCTGCCATTTACATGTAGCTGATCTTCTACTGATTATTGTCAACTTCAGATGTGTCTTATTAAAGTTCATTCACTACTTGCATTTAGAGAAGTTAAAAAAGGCTTCACAGTGAGCATTGTCATCATGTTTAAAGTCAGGACAATAGGCTTGAATCAAAGTCGCAGTAAACAATGTCATGTTCACTGAATCCATAGCAATGAATGTGTCTAATCTTATTTGAAATCTCAGTAATTCTGAGAGAGACAGAGTAAATACTGTACTAATGAAAATCTGACATTAGCTCTGATTGGCAGGTAGTGAAAACATGACTCGTAAGAAAAACATCACTACCTGAGAGACGATTTTAAATGGGTAGAATGATGGCACAAAAGTAAAACACATTTAGCATTGTTACATGCGATATAACTGAGAAAATAAGTGGCAAGTATAAAGTATAAGGTTAGTGTTTTAAAAAGCATTTCAGAAATAGGTAAAATAAAATAGTACATTGGAACATTTTGTACTTATTTTTCAGCAAAATAATTCCATGAACTTTCCAATTTATGTTGAACAGAATAAAAGTTAATAAATCAAGCCATAATATATATTTCCACATGTCTATTTAAAATTTTGCACGCATTTTTCCATATTTAATGCTCTAGATATTTTTTTGTTACAGCCCCTTAGAGGCTGAACTTTAAAGTTTGTTATTGATACTGGCTAACTTATTCCAAGAAAACTGTAGATGAAGTGGATGGAGAGAAAGAAAATAAAGTATAAAAAGCAATAAAAGATCCTGCCAGATAGCTCAGCAGATTAAAATGTCTGCTTACACAGGTGTAGCAATCAGGATGCTGTGTGGGTCCTGATCCCAGGGCGCTCCAGGATGGTAATTGAAACTGGGCATGGCGACACACCCTTGTAATCCCAGTGCTTGAGATGCTGAAAACAGAGGATCACTGTGAGTAAAGTCTGCAGAGTGAGTCCCTGTAGACACTATTCTAAATATATGATAAAGAAATAATTATAAAATTTAAAAAGCAATTAAGAATTGGATCAGAAATAGGAATTAAAGAATGACATTGTTATGACATCACTGAGAAAAGAGAAAAATGTCTCACTGGAATCATTTGTGTGACATGGAAGAAAGAAAAATAAAACATAAAAGGTAGAAAAAATATCATGGAAAAAGCTGTAAAATTGAAATGTAACATATCTAAATGAAACTAGTTTGAAAATAATCTTTGATTCAAAGATTTCCTTTGCAGAATGTAATAAACTTCAGTTTGTCTGTCGTATTGTATGCTCAAGTCTCCTGTACTTACAATGGTACACTGCTTTTTGTTTTACCACATTAAACATTTTTGAGACATTAGACTGGGTTTATTCTAGAATAATGAATCTTCCTTAATGGAAACAATGTCCATTGGGAACCTCTAATGTTTTTTAGTTGTTTTTAAGATAAAAATAAGCACATAACTTATTTTAAAATAATTCTAATGTTTTTGACCATGGGAGACACATTACTTAACTTATTACACTGTATTACTATAAAAATAGAAAAACTTTGCTGTTCTGATACATTTGAGATTTGGAGTTTATTTGTAGGAACACTATAATCACTCTTGGAGGTTTCAAATCCAAAGGAAACTTCCCTTAGCTGTGTGGGGATGGTAAAATTATCTACTGAAATAAAGATGTTGCCTGAGTGACCACCTTTGTAGGGACATGGGAGTGCCTTCTCCCTGCAGGCCCATTCCTGTCCCAGGGAACCTCCCATGTACACGTCAAGTCCTGACCACTTATTTCCTGAGGTGATTTTGAAATTTCACTTTTTAGTCCAAATTTTGTTTGAGTTTTACAGGAATACAATGTATTAGAAGTACATTCATCTAGTACACTGAGGATAAATTTAATTTTGGGTGTCATAATAAAAATATTTTTAAATATAAAGCAATAAATGTCTAGTGATAGGAGACTATTAGTTAAGTACAAGCCAGTATCATTATTATAAAATTTCACAATATCAGAGTCATCAATTATAGTATCCTACAACTCTAAGCTTTCATGAATTGAAAAGTCTTTCATTCCTTTTATCATCTATAATCTAGAAAATATAGGCAATGCTATAAGAAATCAATTAAGAAAGGCATAGCACAAATAGTGCAAATAGCTTGTACTATGTTTCCCAGATAACTAATTAGTAAAGGCAGTATTAAAAACTGTCTAGAATTCTAAAAGTTAGTGGAACTTAATTACAGATATTTAATGACTCAGGGATTTACGATAATATAAAGTCAAGAATATAAAGAGAACAGAAAATAAACCAAAAGTTTTAATTTATGGTTTGTGATTATCTAAACTTAATTTTTATACTTTGGACTTGAATTTTTTGTATGAAATTTTGACAAGTGCCACTTGGAGGCACTCTTATACTATTCTACTGAACAGTTTATACTCTGAAGATGTCATAGAAACTTCTAGCTCTTCCTTTCTGAATTCTAATAATCACTTGTGGATGGCTAATTAACACTGGCTGTGGTTTTAAACTTTGACATTTTTCACATTTATCACCTTACAAATTTTACTAGTATAAACAATCCCTAATCGCCTATGAAGCAGACTTCATATATGCCTATAAGAAAAGAACAAAGAGTTTTAGGACATTATCTAAAAACTAGCTTGAAGATAAATTTTGGCTTACAAGCCAATTTGCACTTTTAAAATGAGTATATTTGTAATGTTTTAAAGGTTAGGTATTATAATTTCATTTGAAAACACTAATCAATGAGAAGTGAGATACTCTTCCTCATATACACTAATTTCATTTTTGATCTACTTTCAATGAAAAATGCAATTTACAAAAAAGTATTGAAAAGATTAATTTTTGCTCTTATTTTTGCATGAGACATTTTAATCCTCCTATCACAACTACAATTATTACCATGTGACACTCAAACTACAACACTAGCATGTTGATTTTATCAACATCTTAAAAATGTTTAACAGATAATATAAATTAGAACAGTAATTTTTCATTTGTTTGTTTGTTTGAGATAGGCTGTCAATATGCAGTTCATAGTGGCTTTGAGCTCGCTTTTGTAGCCCAGGCTGGTCTTAAACTCACACCAATCCTCCTGCCTCAGCCTTTCAAATGCTGGGATTACATGAGTGAGCCAACACACCTGGCTGAAAGCAGTAATTTGATGATTACAAAATAAATAAATAATAAAAATTATGCAGAATTTATAGGTAACAATTTATATGGTTGACGATATGAATGCTATTTCAGTTTTTTTAAGCTCCATTAGTGTTAAGACAGATCGGAAAGCATCTTTAGTTTGAGAAGCTTCAAGGGTTCCAGGCACATCTCCCTAACTTGACTTGTAGGGTGCCTATGTCTCTACCTTAAACTCTGGACACAGCATCACTGTCAGCATCTTCTGCCATTCCTCCCTTCATGAGATGCATGGCCTTGGGGATTTTGCAATGAGTTTTCTCCCCACTATAAACCTTTCTTTCTCTTATTTTTACACAAATGAGCATATTCTGTACCTAATTCAGAACTCGATTGTTGTTTGAAGAGTCTTCACTCCATGAATGCACATCTATAATTCTATTGCTTATAGTTGCTATAATAAAAAGTGTAAATTTCTGCTGAGGAAAGAACAAGGTCTATACATTTAAATTTATTTTTCAACTCAATTTCCACAAAGCCACCCAAAATGTACCTTTTAATGTATTAATGGAAAATTATGTCAAGTTGAGAAAGTCAACAAAAGAAAATATTTTAATTCTTGAACATATTCAACTAGGTATTTTGCGTACTCTGAGGGTTAAAATTCAAGAAATATTTATGCATTATTTAAAGAAACTGGGATTTTTAAAATTTATAATAAAATCAGTTTTTTATTTTAGTGAACAAAAGATTTCCCTATGGCCAGCCAAAGAGCTCAGAGGATTAAAGCACCCAACAGCAGGTGCAGGAGCTAGGATTTGATCCCCAGCCCTCCGTGCAGGCCCTACCCCCACCCTCAGGCCTGCTGAGGTGGTTACTGAGACTGTGAGCGGTGGTGCACACCTGTAATCCCAGCTCTTGGGAGGCTATAAATAGGCGGATCACTCCGAGTCTGATCTAGTAGTGAGACCTTCAACACCCCATACTCCCTTCCTAGTCTCTCTCCCAAAAAAGGCTTTCCTAAGATTCTCCAAACTCTATTAAATACTGCAATTCATTGCTTTTTCTGGTCTGTTTCATCTTAGGATCCATTCATTACACACTACCTAGTTTTATTCCACTCTGAAGCTGTTTTTGACAATATTTCTGCTGGGTCAACATCAAGCACATGCCCACATCTATACAGGAATGACTGACTAGTGGGATTTTATTCAATTCCTTCAAATAAAAACAATAGCCAGAAAATGTCTTTAATTAAGACCATCTTCTTACCTTTCCTCTAGACCACTACCATTCAGCACTAAAACCCAATCAGACATTTTTGTCTGTGCCCCATCCCTAAATCCAAAAGTGAGTAACAAGATTTTACTGGCTGAAAAATAACCGTGGTTGAATAGAAAGTTGATCATTCAGAGATTCACCTACTTGACACCTTCTTGTCCATAGAAAACAGAAAAAATTGATGCAGATCTCTGGCACAAAGGTTGGTCTGAGATGGGGAGAGCTGCCTGTTTCAATAAGGGCCCGAATACCATGACTCATACCAAGAACCTTTGCTTCCTGCAAGTACAGAGCAGGGAGATCACAGGTTTGCATCAGTCTGAGCAGTTAAGCAAAATCTTTCCTCAAAATAACAGCATTCCAGATGCAGTGCTTCTTATTGATAGCCTGGTTGCCTAGCTTGCTTGGGGTTCTGGGTTCAATTCTCAGTACTGGCAAAGAAAAGTCTTCAAAGGTGTGTTCTATTTGTCACAATATTGCCAAACTGAAATTTTCATTAAAACACTGAAATACATTCATCTGTTTTGTTTTAAGAGATACAGATGAAGAAACTAGTATTTACTTTGTCCTCAAGCCTACTCCATTGGCACCTGTTTTGGGATAGTAAATTAAGAGAACAATAAATGTGCTGTCAGTTGTACACGAAGCATTAATGTTATTAAAATCAATGTATGTATTCAATAATATATTTTTATTTGATGATAAATTAATAAAAAGTTGAAGCTTCTATTTCTGTTATAAATTTCTCTAATCTCCAGGGAAATAGCAGACAAGAAACTATTATCAGAGACTTTATGATCAAAAGGCACTGTAAAAATCACAGAAGAAAGCAGGAGGACCTCTTTAATAGTAATGAACCCTATAGTGGAGTATTTTAGTCTGTACACATGAGTAATGATACTTACTGCAAATTATCATAAGTTTTATGAACCTACAGAAAGCATCAGAGCCCAATTTTAAGGAAAATATTTCATCAGTTATCTTATACACTCCACTCTTTTCTTCCCCTC